>JAWQRO010000429.1:0-39218 GCA_033557835.1 Helochares maculicollis
ATATATATAATTACCAGATTCAAAATGACAAGTTCAAGTGCTACGTTTTTATTATGTATTGTATCTTTTTGTAACTGTTCCACGATGAAATGTTATCTCTGAAATCACTCATTTGAAAGTTTTATGAAAAATAAAATTCTATTGTGCAATTTCGTTTTTTTATAGGTCGTAGTTTTAAAATCTCATTTTTGATGGTCAATGGAAGTAGTTACATTTCAATTATGTCTAGAACAATATTTTACCAACATATCTTCCTGAGGTACACAATAAGACAAAATAAAAAGTATGGTTTTAAAAATCTTTTCACAATCGTTTTAACGGAACCTACAAAGATAACGCGTTCATTTTGCATTTTACACTAAAACGTAAACAAGATGTTTATTGTCTCTTAAGCGCAATGAAATACCATTGTTTTGAAAAGCTATGTCATAGTGGAATATAGGAATATAGGATTAAACTACAGATGGAAAACTTAAAATTCTCCTTTAAAATAAAAAACTACGTGTTTTGTCGCTTTTAAAGGATATAAATAATGAAGGACTAAAAGGGTAATTTTACTTAAAAATAGCTTGTAATTGATAAATCTAAGGAAAGCATTAAAAATATTGAAATGTAAAAACACCTTTACAGCATATCAAACATGTGTTCTTAGGACTTAGGATAATTTAAATCAAAGATCTTAAAAAGATGAAATCTGTATTCATAACAATATTTTATAAAATGTTGATGCTCGAGTGCCAAAAAGAGATTTCAATGTTTCTTCCATAGTATAAAAAAATGGAGTGTCTACTAAACATGCCCGCAAAAATATATATAAAGTTTCAAGAAGACTGTCTCCGCTACTCAAACAATCCGAATTCAATACAGATTCCTCGGTGAACTAGAGTTTAAACATAGTTCTTAGCACGAATGCTAGAATCATTCATAGAATACTCTCACAGTTTGCTGCTGCAAACAAGAATCTTCACTACAAGAACTTATTAGTCGAAATTTCCTAAGTTCTTCTTGCTATGAGAAAACTTCTAAGCACGAATGCTAGAAATAGTCACCGACCACTCTCAGAGAGTGGTTCGGCTCTAAGGCTGAGGCTGTAAACTAGGATCTTCCCTAAAGCTATTTACACATAAGCTACTTATATCAGCTATAATAAATCGTACAACCTCTTCTTTCTTGTTTAGTGAAGAAGACTTTAAATTCACTTCTAAGCATGACCAATCACAGAGTGGTTCAGCTCTCAAGCTGAGGCTATAAGCAAGAATCTTCTCTGGAACTACTTATTGTTTACAATTTCCCTTAAGTTTCGCATTCTAATTACAATGAATCCTAACACCTTCTGGCTTAGTGTCATACTTGATGTACTTTGTAGGAGAACAAACTTAACATCATTTACAACTAGTTGAGAATAAACAACTTAATTACAAATCCCATTTACTATCAGACGTATAATTATACAAAAAACCATCATACTTGTATTTCATCATAAAAGAACCTTTCCGTATGAATGTGCTACAAATATAGGTCAAAGGTAAAAATGCACACATATAACGAGTAAACTAAGCTCATAAAAATTAGGAATGCAACGAATATAGAAATATCCTTTTCTCAATTTATAATATTTAAATATACTTCAACAAATACAATCGACACTGCTTTTATAAAAATAAAATCAAGGTCATCTAATCTCTTCTTCGACCGGTGCTCAAATGAAATGATGAGCACGGAAAGAATATAGAAGCACATCCTATTTCTCTTATCAATGAAACTGTATAAAACATAAATTCAATATTGGTCTCAGATGGAAATATCCAGCTCCTGGTCTCCACAATGGTAAATGCAAAACTGAAAAAAATAACAAGTGATGAACAACGTAAGAATATAGAAGCACCTCCGGCCTACCTTACCATCCAAACTGGATTGAAAATAAGTTGATTCCAAACCCCAAATGCAAATTTCCAGATCACGTGGTTTCTACTTAGGCCGAAGCATACCCAATCTCTTCAACTGCCGAAACTAGACCGCAAACATGTACTCCAGTCCCCTCAGGAATGCAAAATTTTGACAAGAACGAAAAAAAGTTGGTCAGTCGATGAGCCATCAATCATCTAGGATGTTCGGATTTAAATAAATCAGTTGGACCTCTTCTTGAAAGGGCAAATGTGGCCCAGGAATCGCTCTATGGCTTTATAATCGCCTTCAAGCACCAAAATCCAAAGAAAAAAGCCGATCCAGCGAACCATTCATTAACACACAGCATCGAATAATGCGAAACAAAGAAACACGCAGCTGAAAAGACGTTTCCAATTTAGGTTTTAAAATTTCGTAAATCATCCAAAGCAAGGATTTTGACGTATTTATGACTGATGCTAAAAATCACTGCTCGACACTTCATGTTGTTAAACATAAAATATGAACTAAGCACTTTATTCAAAACTTAGACTTAAAACGTGAAGATCTTGAGGTTGAATTTTTTGATGATCGCAATATCTTCCTTTTCTTATACGGGAATTTTAGAAAGCGAAGCAGATTGGGGGTAAGGGGGCGATAGCCCCCTCTTCACAGACACACACAGACAACATGTCAAAAAATGGTCCAAATGGATTCAGGGCCAGTCAAAACTTGCAGATCCGTCAAAATCTTGACGTCGAATTTTTTTATGATCCCAATACCTTCTCTTTACTCTAGTATACTTGCCAGTATACGGGAATGTAAAAGTAGAAGGTTTCTTAAATATCAAAAAGAATGATAAAGCGTTACAATTTACAATACTTTATTAGTAATTGAATGATGAAATTATTAATCTACCCGGAGCTCCGTTGTAACGATTTCGTTTTAATTATAAAAAATTAACAGACATTCAAAAGATTTTCATTATTCAACGATATATTATGTTTGTTTATCTGGCTCGAAGGACCAAAAATGTATTATCCGGGTTCGAAGACCGGAAATGTGTCATCCAAATGGAAGACCAAAAATGTAGCAAGGATCGAAATTACGCACCTCATGCGCGTTAATACGATCAAGCCAATAATACTATGTGGACTGTATATTATTGTATTTAATCACTTCTCAATGGTATGTACAAGGGCTTACAAATTACTTATTACATTTCTTTACAGTTGCATACTTAACACTAACTCTTAAACTAAACTTATCACCTATACCTAACCTATAAAAAAGTAGTGGGGATACTACCCTCTCCCTTCAGCGACCCAATAGGACGCAACAATGTTAGTTAAAAGTATTATCAAAGCCACAGACAAAAACAAGGACGTCATGTGGAAAAATAATAAATCTTAACCGTAGGAAGTTTTATCCAACTACCTACTTTAGTGTGAACTAACCTTGAAGTAATAATGCCAACCATCATCTTGTATACAATTCTTCATAATATGCCCAATTATATTTTAAGTGATTGATGTCTAGATCTGTTTAATCAGCTGTAACAACAACTGTTTCAGTTGTCTTATTTAATATTTGAAAAAGCGTACTTTGATGTTCATAGGCTAGTTTCTAAAAGCACATTGTCAACGTTTAAAGTATAAACATTAACGGCTAGGGATTTCCAGTAAAATTTCCTTGCTATATCTAACTGAATTTAAGCCGATGAAGTGAATAAAAACTATCTCTATAAAGAAAAATTTGCGTTTTCAGTTACATAGTGCTGCTTTTGCTGGTTAAATTGCCTATTAGTCTATTTAAATTGGCAATGGTGTTTGGTAATTTTAAGCAAACAAGTTGCCGAGTAGTCTAATTTTTTAAATATTGTTAATCTGTTAAGTACTCCTTACTAATGATAAATAAAATCATACTGTATAGTCTTTAAAAATATTATTTCTGAGGTGCTGATTGTTTCAAAGATTCTTTATTCATAATTTGCAAATTTTCTCAGAGAACTAATATATCAACTATTTCCAGCTTACCAAGAAAAACAGCATGATCTTCAATATCATAGCTTATCTTCATTTCTTTGAGACAAAATCCACAAAATTATTTTTAAGGTACTTTCCTGTTGTAAACTGTGGACTATATAAAACTAATCGTAAAAATTTATTATATTTTAATATGGTTGATTTCTGAATTGGTAGATGATACTGTTGCTTTCGAAAAAGATATAGTGTCGCCTTCTACGTCACTTGGTAGTGCGATCGTGAATTCATTGTTTCTGTTTCTAATTTCGAGCTAGATTTCTGAAAGTTGTCCAGTCATTCGGAAAATTATGTGCTTTGCTTTTAGTTTGAATTTTCCTCCAAAAATTTAGAGACGCAAATTGTGATGTGATTTTGTGACTTTTTTATTAAAAACAATAATTGCAGAGTTGAATATCGTACTTGCATAACTGATTGGTTTGTTATATTCAGCTAAAGCTCAACTTACTATCATATTGTTTGCATCAATAGTTAAGACAAATGCTTTTGAGAAATTTATTTGACTTAATTTATCAGGTAACAGCCATTGCATAAAGGATTTTAACAAATCAGGTGAGTGTTCTATCTTTGCTTGATTCTTTAACCAAAAGGTAAAAAGATATATGATAGTAGATATTCCTAAATAATCGACAAATTTTCTGTAATTTTGCATCCACAGTATTTTCTGTGTTCCCGACATGTCTATTTATTATGGAACATTAAGCTCGACCATGGGCTCTTGCTACTTGTTCAATCTCCATGTTTTTAATGTTATGCTTATTTGCTTATTCGCTTCACCTCTATACATCTATGGCAAACTATAGGTTCTTTATCCTATGATTGTATTGGAAGTTAAAAGTTTTGTATTGATTTTAAGATGTTAAAAAATCAATGTTCATAATTTAGGTGGTCAGTCCTAATGAGTTTTTTAATTCAATTTTTACAGCAGTGGCCAAGTGAGACTTCACACAAGCATATTAGCAAACAATGTTTTTCTTTTATATTATCTGAAATACGACTAATTTATTCGCTCTCGCATCTATTTTAGTTGAATTATAAAAAATACGATTGAGATAATACTAAGAGAAAAACAATCCGAACATATAGCATTTATTAACTAAATCTATTCCGCATTTAAATCTACTTTTTGCCAACAGACGAGGTAAATTTCCTTTGAAGTGCTCTGAAAATTTTATAAAATGAAAATTAATTTTTATCCTCCAATTCAAAATTAAAATCCTTTTACCTCAAATACCTTAGAAACCAATGAACCGTTTACTTTATTTGAAACTTATTTAAATTGAAATTGAGATCTTTTATTTCAATTTTGGCAAAAGTGCAAAACAATAATACATTTATATATTTAAGCATGTGGAGAAAATGTTTATATATTATTTATCATTCTCTTCGTTTTGCAATAGACAGTTGTAATATTAAGTTAAAATTATGTATTAACCGATTAAAGCTCAATAAACAACTTGAACTTTAAATATTACCAACAAAATAGGATTATTTTATGCTACAAATCGGTTTGATTTGCATTTACATAGATTATGGCGCCTTGTTTATATCAATTACAGGTCCGTCAATTACGGTTGGCAGGATAAATCGTCCAATTTGCATGGGGAAGTATTTCATTTGTATTTATCTTGTGTACCCTGAAATGTTTGAAGGCGAAGCATTTACGCACTTTGGTCAGAGAAAGGAAAATAAAGAGCAGAAAGGTTTGGTTTGCCCAGAAATGATGTTTATTTATTTTTCAATCAATCATTCCTGTGTATCAGAACTGTTTGAGAACAGCTTACCGTTGTGTTTCCTCTCTTGAAATTTTAATGAGGACGCGAACTTGTCTTTTCACATTTCGTTTTCGTGCCTTGTACAGCCCTAATGAATTATTGATGAACAAAAAATTAAGGAAGAGCCAAATACGGCTTGAATGTAATCAATTTGGAATACCTTATTCCATGATGCTAACGAAAACTCCTGGGCTGCCTTCTGTCTTTAGATTAACGTTGTGATGTGAAAATTACAGCAATTTGTGCTGTTGAAAAAATAGAATTGCTATGATTGCGAAAATTGGTTTCGTTTCGTAGAAGGTGTGTTACTCGTTACGCAGATGTCGAGCGCTTGTTCGGATTGGTTAAGTACTTTAAATTTATGTTAAATCCGTCACGCCTGGTTAAATTTAGAGTAAAATCACTTCCTAGTTCCAATCTTAATGTTTCTAATAAAAGCTTTAGTTATTGCTGGGCGATATAGAACAGTTTCTTGCGCATAGTGTTTTAAATAAGCGACATATGTATTGAAATAATGAAAGTAAAGGTTTATATATAATGAAGCAAAAGTTCAAAGCGAAACTTTGCATAAAGAAACTATACGTTCTTAATTTGCTACCAACCGCTACAAAGGATAACATTTGAGCTTGAATTTATAATAAGTAAAATTACTCTATCGTTGCATTCAACAAGAAGTTTTGGAGTATGAAACCGGAGAGTATAATTACAAATGAGTGAATTTAATAATTGATTACTAAATTGATGTCTACGTTTAAATTGTTAGCTAGCTGTAAAAATGGTTCAATGTGCAGCTCTTTACACAAGAAACCCAGGACGTTAATTTCTCTTGAGATATTGCGAAACTCAAACTTGAACTTTTGAAACAGCTGCGCTTGGTAGGTCAAAGTTGATCATTATTAAATGTCTTTAAGCGACCAATCGAATTGCAGCAAGGCTTCGGGAAATTTGTAACATTTCCACTGAAATCAAAACAATATGAGCCTGAAGCCTGAATTGTATTACCTTCATCTGTTACAACTAGTCCATTCATCCAAATTATTAGTAGTTAAGACAAGTTTTCATTATCCGCAATTTCTATTGTATTTTAACAATATTATTGATATTTCATGAAACCGAGACAATACCTAGCTCTATTACATGACCATTAAAACTATAATTACATTATTATCGTAAACAAGTCTGTTACTTTAACTTGACTTTGGGTATAAAACAATTCTGAAGAAGCGTCACTTTAGAAATAATAAATTAATTGTAATTCATTTACTTAAGAAGTTTCATGCACTGAAAGTTTTAATTAAGATAAACGAAGTTCAGCAACGTAGTAAATTTACTCACTTTGCAAATCGTTTATTACGCCATTCATGCTACTACAAGTAATATTATGCACTAAATTCATATCCAACACTGACTTACGGAACCAACCAGCAGAGTTTGTACATATTATAAAGCGTTCATGCACAATGCGGTTGTTGCGAGCTTTCGGGATAATAAAGCATTGTATGCCACCTATTCTATTAAAGCAAAATAAAAACTAATAAAAGGCTCATTCGAAACATTTTCCTCCCATTATCTCTCCATTTTTCGGGAAGTATATCAACTGGATGATTGCATGGCCTGGCAAGGGATGAATTTAAACGACTTCATAAAAACCAGCAACAATTTCGAAGGACCTAGGCACGTAAAAGTTGAGTCTTATAGCCGGCGCTGCGTCACATGTTGATTATCCTTCCCTCATTGTCCTCCTGATTATATAAAAGTCTGCCGCGTATCACCTTAGCGACTCTCAATTACTGCCACGACTATGAATTACCATCATATCTCTTACTTTCTACCAAGGACTCTAAGAATTTGCGCTACAACTCTGAATCTTGATTAATGTATGAGATATTTTTCAAAAATCATGAATATATAAACGATAAGGACTGTTGGATTTATTCAATGTTCCGCTTAGCAATTTTACTCTGTGTTTAAACGTAGCATGGATGGATATTGATCAAATAATTCGGTTTATTAGACAGCTTCTGATATTTCATTACGCAAGAGATGTTGACAGAAAATAGGAATATTTTATAACTGATGTAATTTGTAGCCCCACTTGATAAAATTTGGGCTGGAATTTCGGCATTCTCCTGTTTTATCTTTATAATTCATCTAAAACGAGACATGCGTTATCCTTTGTCCTTTTGTCGTGTCCATGTGCTATTGCTCACTTAAGAAGAAAAAATAGATGGATTCGTGCCTGCTTTCGTTGATCATTGGAGTCAACCTGCCGGAAAATTGCACAAAGCCTATATGTCCTCGCTTCAAGAAAACACAAAAAAACGCAACCATTACCTCCGCCTGATCTGATCGATTTTATGTCTTTTTTTCTGTTGCGGAATGAATACCCAATTAACGAGCACGTCCCTATTTGCAAATAAAATCGCCCTATTGGCGTGATTTGTAATCAAACCATCATTTCGATGATTAACAAGCTGCGTTGGCTTCCTGTCTCAAAATCTATCACGCGTATCAACTACAACCAGCATTTGATCTACTTGCAAATAAGGAAACTCCCAAAATGAAACATTTACGACCTCCGTGCGCGGATTTCCTTTTACACAATTAGTTTCATTTGTATTTCTAAAAGGGCAACCGGAGCAAGCTACTATCTCTAGGATACTAAAGGTCCTTCCTTAATTGCGTAACTTAATATTCAGGGCGAAATGCTCTACTTTAGTTCGCAGAAACACTGATAGACTATCCTCTACGGGCATGTGTTGATAATCTGTTTATGCGTAGAGAGTGGCGGTTTCCCTATCAAATACAGAGGGTAAATTGCAATTCGAATTCCTATTGTCGTCTTTGCCGCAGTGTTAAATACGGCCTGTGTCTCCTCTGGAACTTCTGCTCATTAAATTATATACCTACATCCAGGCTGCCTACATTACAGAAAATGTGTGTCTACATACTGTGTACACACATCACAGACAATAGACTACACTACGCCCACGACTGAGTTTAGCATACCAATCTGTGACAACTCCACCGAGTTCGCTTTTATTTGATATTCAGATGGAGAACTGCTGGCAGTCTGTTCCAAACTTTTATCTTTAACAGGGTAACGAGGATAAAGGGACAGTGAGTCTAGCACGTGACACGCCCAGCTGGAGAAAATGGAAATAGGCCCCGTTAAAACCGTAAGAGTTTTTAAGGTCGCCATTTGGATTCATCCCGGACACTGCTGCGGAGCATTTGATATTTTTCCCGGAAAAAAGAAAACATCAGATGGAAACAAACGACCTAATAACGTTACGGGGCGGAAAAGGATTAGCAAAAACTATTTCGATGTCTGAGTTACTCATCCAAATGGAACTTTTCCGTTATCCATTTACAATCAGAATTAGGACAATTCAGTTGCAACAGCTGTAGCTCCAATAAAATCGTTTTTGTGGTACGAATGCTGTGAATAATCTTTAAAAACCCCAGAAAATCGCATATATGAATTTATCCTGGCGCACATGTATACTCAATTTATACCCGTTTTTTGAATTTTATGCATTCTGCGCCATTAACAAATTCTCAATGCTCGATACTCATTTAATAAATAATAAATATAAAAATCATAAATATATAAGGCATATGGAAATAAGTTAGGCCAGATTTTTCGGTTGTTTAGAAGCCGTGTAACGTCACTGATTATTGTACCTGCAGAAGTTTTGTTGAAAATGTTCAACAGAAATCTTGAGTCTCTTAAGACTTCAGTATAATGTATCAAACAGCAATGGAAATCCAACCAGGTTAGTTACCGTGGGATTGTATCTTCTATTAGGTGCGCAACTAAGTTCTAAATTTATCAATAGATGACTCCAACAGCAAGAAGAACTTGCTTCAGCATTAGGAGTTACCCGCCAAGCCAGTTCCAAGCGGTTGCATGCGTTGGGAATGATTCAAAAGCAAGGAACTTGGGTTCCTTATGATTTGAAGCCAAGGGATGTTGAACGTCGTTTTTTGCCTGTGAACAACTGCTCTACCGGCAAAAAGGAAGGGTTTTCTTCATCGCATTGTGACGGGTAATAAAAAATGGATTCATTACAGCAGCCCAAAGAAAAGAAAGTCATGGGGACTGCCCGGTCATGCTTCTACGTCTTCGGCTCGGCCAAATATTCACGCTGCTTAGGTTATGCTGTGTATTTGTTGGGACCAGGTCGGTGTTATTTATTATGAACTTTTGAAACCGAACGAAACTATCACTGTAGAATGATATCGACTTCAATTGATGCGATTGAGCCGAGCACTGCTCGAAAAACAGCCACAATACGAGAAGAGGCACGAAAAAGTGATTCTACAGCATATCAACGCTCGCCCTCACGTTGCCAAATACGTTAAAACCTACGTGGAAACGCTCAAATGGGAAGTCCTACCTCACCCGCCATATTCTCCAGATATTGCGCCGTCCGATTATTACTTGTACCGTTCGATTGCACATGGTCTGGCTGATCAGCAGTTCCGCTCATATGAAGACATCAAAAAATGGCTTGATTCGTGGATAGCCTCAAAGATGAACACTTTTATCGTAACGGTATTGGTGGTCTGCCAGAAAGATGGGAAAAAGTTGCAGCTAGCGATGGGCAATACTTTAAATGATTCATTTGTAACCATTTTTTTTACAATAAAGTTGCATTTTCATAAAAAAAACAGCGCATTTAATAGCATCATCGGTTGCTACCATGCGTCCTAATTTTAAAACTAATTAAAAGTTAGCCTATTTTTACTACCTGAAGGTATAGTTCTGTGGATGGTGGCACAGCCTCACATTATGAACTTTATCAAATAATTGTGTACTGGTGGACTTCCTATTGCTTGAAAAAGAATAAAAATTTGGTGAATTTTCTGAGAAGGGTCGTTTTAAAAATTATCGTCTAAAACATGTTTAAGTTATAGGCACAATTTTTGCAATCTGATAATTTTTGAGTACAATCATTTTACTTCACGAGTAGGTCACTGAAGACAAATTAATTTGCTTTTAAATATTTGCCATTGTCCTCAGTTTCACTAGGTTGAATTGTTCAGATTTTTTAAGATAGTATCAGCTAAACTATGAATACTTTCTGAGATCTACCTCAGAGTGTCATTGTAAACCAATCGAAACACCATCTGTATTTTGTAATCAACACTATTAATATTTGACATCGATGCTTCACAATTACTAAACAATGCTCTATGTGGGTGTGAAGTTTCCAACTTCATTTTCAATGCTCAACTACATTTGCGGCAGCCAAATCCTGTATTCCGGTTTTGCAATGCTAGGGATTCGTCATTTAATACTTATTTTCCTTTAAGTAATAACTTGGATCTCTGAAAATGTGTATAACACTATTAGAATAATCATAATCATTTTCAATCCTCAGTGCGGTCATATCAGCACTAACTTTAATCTATGGATTGTCATGATGAAACAATTTTAAATTATGTAATTTCAAACAAACATAAAGTACAAAACGTGTCATCACCAAATACATTGGTTCCTGTAATCTAACCCATGATTATTTCTATCACAGTTTTATAGTGAAGGCTTAGTGATAACCTGATGAATTTATAGGACTCACCTGATGTATCATAAGTTTGAGAAATGATCTCTTTTAAAAAAATCAATAAATTTTAAACTGTGTAAGAATTCATAATGGCAATTGAAGGCATTATTGCTCTAAATCGCCTTGTCTACTTTTATTTAATTTGAATATCCTTAAAAGGCATAATTACAATACTCCGCCTTTCATTATTTTGATAATATAGCTTCTTGTTTCTATTTAATTAGTCCCTTTCTCTTCAATTCATTTATATTTTACAAGAAGCTAAACACAAACACACACATAAGTACAGTTACGCGAAGTAACAAGGATTTTGATTATCCATCATCACGTAAATGATTTTATACCTAAAGAGATCCGTTTTGATACACAAATTCAACCAACAAGGATCCAACGATAGGAGCTCTATAAGTGTATCCAGTAGATAGATTTTGAAGAAACATGACTCAGAGCGAATTAGACAAACTATAAAAAAAGACCTACAAAGCATTAAAAACCGTACATCCAACCAATCTGTTATGTGTTAAAACAGCTTTCGTTATACTTCAATACAAATACAAAAAGAATGTACATAAATACCTTTACATGTATCACTATCCAACACTGGAGAAATCATCCTCATAACCATTGTTTCCCGAAATTTACATAATATACCATTCTTAAATTTCTACAGGGTCAAACTCTTTTCGCCCGATTGGCTTTTTTTAGATTTTGACTTAAGTATTTCAACTCATTTGTTTTTCTTAAAATGTATTTCCACTTGCTTTCCTTGTTTTAAATTAAACTTCTGCAAGCTGCTCTGTAAAAAGCATTTACAAGCCATAATTTTGTTATTCTAATTCTACACACAGAAGGAGCAGAAACTTTAGTGTACCAGTATCCAGATGAATCTTATACTGGTAATATGTTGGACACAAGGAATTGGCCATTGAAAGGCAGACAAACATATGTGAAAGCATAAGACTTAATATTGCCATTTATTTGATTTCGCTAACAAAGTACAATGCAATATCACAAAGTATTGAAAAATCATGAAGTTTATAATATATGTATGTGCAAAAATCTGATGATAAAATGTTGTACAATAAATATATATATGTATACTTTATACTTTAAATTACACATTTGATCTCATCTTGCAAAATTGCTAAAATCTTAAAGAATATTTGCTTCTTATATAATAATCAGTACAAATTACAATAGGAAGAACTTAAGTAGTGTCGTAGATTTAAAGATCGTCTCATTTTAATTTTTTTAGTAGTTTTTGTACATTAAAGTGTAAATTTTTCCTATTGTGTTCATCTCAACAACAAATTATATATAACATACTTCCTTCTATCTAATTTTTATAACATGTATATATAATATATTCAATATTACTATAAATAAACGAACATCTGTGTATACTGGGGCAAGCCCTTCTATCACTGGCTTCTCATTGAACAAATAAACAAACAAGAAGAAAAATAAATTACAAGAATCTGTTTAAAATCATTAGCATTTATAAAAGTTGGCACTATTTTTAAATATATTATTGTGTTAGATATATTATTAATTAGATTATTATTGTATTTATAATAAAGTACATCCATAGATTCGTATTTGCATTTCTAAAAAAAAAATCAGTGTATTTTATACTTACTAGCTTACATAAGTGAGCAAAAGGCAGTATTTAAAAAAGCATTAATTCTATTGACTATATTTTTGACTTAAAAGCATAAACCCTTGTACTTCACAAAACTCAAATTAATTAAAGCTTGCTATTGGTGTTACTCTTCTTTAATTTGATTTTTCAATCTGGTGTTTCAATATTGATATTGTCAAACTGTGATATGTTAATCATATTTATAAAATCTATCAGAGTGAAGTACAAGCTAAACTATACAGCTAAAAATTTAAGAAACAAATAAATCAGACTACCTTTGTTACCCAATATAAAATAGCATGTATGCAAATTGTGCCACAAAGTAACATATAATAAAAAAAGTAGTCAAAATGAAATTTTCTATTCTATCATTACAACACGGCATCTTGGTGCTAAAGCCTCTGATTTATTTGTTTTCCTAATGGATATTTATCTAACTTTCGTTTGGAGTGGATGATTTGCGCAGACGCTTTATAAAAGCATTAAAAGTCACTAACGAGTAGTAAAGAAGTAAAAAATTAAAATAATAAGATTGTAGATGTAAGATGATCCTTTTTGTTTTGATGGAGATGTAAAAATACTGTTGTTGCTGTGATTATTTTATATCAATTCCACATAGTTTGCTGGGAAAAGACCGTACGTTCCATCTGGACCAAGACCTTGCCACCAGCCTTCATCAACTAATTCGATATTTGTAATGATATCGCCAGGATCAAATGTGATTTCTGTATCGTCAGCTAAAAACCACAAGTGTTATTATTACTACTATACTTATTCGAAAATTAGTTTGAATTTGGGACACCTGAGCCACTTGTGTTACTCTAACATATTAATGTTGCAGCTAGTGCAAGTTGACTGAAATTTAACAAACCTATTGTCTCTGACAAAAACAAATTTAAAACACATTGTTTATAATATATCCTAGTTTACTGACGTTATTTTTATGGATCATACACATACATGCACACTCTCACACGCACTGCTTAAAAACAAATTGATGTGAAATTATTTGCTTCCTAATTGATTTATAGATTGCAACTGGAATTTGGAATGAACATTTATAATTTTGTTTTACACAGAATGGATCACCTCTCTGATAGAGGTCAATCTATTTCGATAATGTTATTTTTATTTGTATAATAAACATTTTTGTGATAAGATTTTGTTTGTCATGGGTATGTGGGGTTTAAAGACTTTACATTGATAACAGTAAGTGTTTTGTAGGTAGAATAAACAATTATTTAATTACTCAATTTTACCTATTTAAATTATTTTGACCAAATATGCTAAATTTATTTTTGTAGGGTAAAGCTTGGTTTATTAGTGGAGTTAACTTCTTATCTTGTGAGCTGTAAAGAAATTGTCATAAATTGTCTTGGGAGAATGACTTTTTTAATAAATTTTATAAAGCTGTAAGTAGATTGTTTATCTAGATTTTTTTACATATTTTTTTATTTTAGGGATGGTTTATCCAATAATGTGTTTTAAAACAGCATCAATTCTATAAGAAATCATAACATTAGTCTTCTTCTTTTTCATTTACTTATTTTTGAACTATAGTCAAGTATCCATGATGCGGTTGTACAATTTTAGTTTCTAATTGATTCTGAACCATCCCATCTAGTTGTCGTGTTCAGAGCACCACAAATAAACTAATAAAGGGGAACCTGGGTAAACATGTTATAATATTTTTTTGTTAATGTCAACTGCACATTCTAAAACTAGTTTTCTTATGGTGTATAAAATTTAATTTTAAAATGTGTTTTATCAATTCATTAGAAAATTAATATTGACCATGGATTCTAATTTACTATTCTTTTCAGTCTTCATTTTTGTGTTATGAATCTGGACACAGCATTAACTGTCTTTGTAAGAAACCAGGATTCATATGGTCCTTACAATGATATTACAACCCAAAGCTAGCACCTACATTTTTGACCAATTGTCCCACTGACTGTCAAAGGATTTAAATGGAAATTAAATTTAAAAAAAAATCTATATACCTCCATTCTACATTCTCATATACAGCCAGTTTCAAACATAAGTTACAAAACTTAAAGGGGTGGTAGATATAAGAAATAATAAGCGATAGGTTTTTGTTTGCATTTTGGGGCATAATCAGTAACCGAGATATTAATTACATGTACATGTTAAGGCCCACTGTTGGAATTCCTTATGACGTCTTCGGTCGAACACAGACGGATTTTATCGGTATGTCAAAAAATCACCTTCTCGTTTACACTTAAAGCATCTGGACTAGAAAATGATGAAATAATAAAAACAACCCTCGTTGAAAAGAAATAAAGACGAGCAAAACAGTTAATAGCCCGATAAATTTCAACCGTAGAGCAAAAACTAGCACCACATGTTTGGTCGGATTGTGTTCATTTCAATTTGGTTTTAATACATTATTCACTATTACGTAAGCAAGGTGATAAAAATTAAAGCGAATGCTCATCAAAAAACGTAAAGTGCAATAAATTTACAACCACAGACGCAAGAAAAGTGGTGCATGTTTTTCTGTAGTTGCAATAACATGAATTTGTACTATTATATATGATTGTAATAGAAATTGACTGTAGTCCATCGTATTTAAGTAGCCATCGATTTTTAACGATAAAGAATGTCGATACCCCTTCTTGCGGCGGTAATATAAAACTATATTCTTTCGAGGTCACGTTCGATCTCCAGTTCAAAAAACAACATGCTCGATTAAAATTTCACTTAAATGGTTGTTTATGATCTTTTTGCTGTCTTTATATTATTAGGAAAGTTTTGTGTTGATGAAATAATTTTATCTCGTGATTATGACGGATCTAATACTTTGTTTTGATTGTGATGCCGGTATTTTTATAGAGATGCAGGTGCCCTTAGTTTGTGATATATGATGTAATCGTCTTTCTGGCGGCAGACGATAATAGTACAAAACGATTTTTTTTTCGAGGTCACATTCTGTTTTAAATGATTCGAAAAAACACGAGCTATAAAATTATACTTTAATGGTTGTTCTTTTTCTGTTTCTCTTTGTTAAGGGCTGTTTTGTGTTCATGAAAAAATTTAATCTCGAGGTTTTGAAAGATCTAACGACGTGTTTGATTGTGATACCCTTATTTTTATAGCAAGAACGGTGCCATTTTGCTGGATAATATTCTTTAACCCAACATGGTCTATCGTTAGTTATTATGCCAGTCCCAAATTCGCTAAATTTTCAACATTTTTATTTTTACTTAGTAAATACCAGGTCGTGGTCACATTGGCGTTCTTAACATGTCGGTTAAATATTGGAAATTAATTCTGTAACACCCTGTATAACAGTGACACATTTTGTCACAATTTTTTAATGTGCCACAAGCTGCTCGCAAGCAATAATGTAAAGAGTTCAAATTTTATTTGGCCATAGAAAATTATGATTAATAAACAATTCAATTTAACTAAATCTATGATTTTTAACTATTTTATTTTACTATGATAAGTTATGTTAAGCTTACTAACATATTAAATAATTGGATTTATATTTTCATCATTAATAAGATTTCAATATTTCAGAATGCTAAGGAAATAAATATAGTTTCCAGAAAAACAGTTAAATATAAGAACAATTGTGACAATGTGATAAATAAAGTGAACTAAGCTTAATTATATTGGATATTCTAGACTATCGATACCGTTTTTGTCTATATACTTACAAAGAAAAAATTAATTTTTAATATTTTTAAATGTATGAAAATATAAATAATTCTCCAATTCACATTCAAAAATATTTACCAAATTTTTCAATATCTATTTAGATGATTTTAAAGCTTCTTTTGATGGAAATGGACTTAATTTCTTATGCATTTTATTTTCTTAAAACAAAAACAAAAATACAAACTAATATATGAAGCTTTCCTAACTTTACAGTAAGCAATAATTATTTAATTACGTTATAATGAAATGAGAAGGTGCATATTACAAGTGGCAAAAGAAATGATTCAAAATCTATAGAAAAATAAGTCGGAAATAATAAAAAGCAGAATTTTACTTCATGAAAGAATACTAAGCTGACAGTTGCGATGCTGATATTGAGAAGAAAATATTTCAAGTTTTTGAGTATATTTGACATTAATTCCCTCTCTCTGTACTATATGTACAACGAAAGATATGCAGGTCAAGTTTCACTTATGATTGTTATTTTCCCAAAACGACAAATATTACAATTTTTAAAGAATATCAACTGTTTTTATTATTTTTCTTTTTTCTACACCCTACTTAACAACAAACTTTCAAAATAGGAAAATTAGCACGATTCCAAAAATGTGAAGATTCCTCAAAATGACAAATTTTTCCATGACGGCTTTTCTTTCACTTTACTACACTTCTTCTAGTAATATGAGAATTTAAAATCGTAATTAATTGGATTTTTCAGTTTGTGTTGAATAGTAATTCTATTAAATAAAAAAAGAAATCGTTGCCTCTTCCATGAACACAATCGAGTTTTTTCCATTATTCTATTATTAGATTTAGTTTATTCGATATATGTACTTATTTACATTAAAGTGACCTTTAATAAGCCCCAATATGAATCAGAAAATAAATTTGTCTCTGACACCCCATCTTCCAACATAAAATTTTTAATAAATACAAGGGCATTCTAAAAATTTAATGTTTGATTTACATCATTACTTAAATAAAATAATTATTGGTCTGCTTTCCCAAATGTTGAAATTATTTCTTTGTCATTTACAACGTAAGATAATAGCCATTTGTTTGCAGTGAGTCTAACAACTAATATACTAATTTGGAACCCATTGCTTCTAATCAAGCAATAGTTATGCAAAAGCCACATCCATGAGAAATATGTTTCTTTTAATCAATGAATTTTTAACAATTCCATTTGTAGAAATATTGTTTAGGGTTGGTCTATAAACGATGTTTTTATATCATATTTGTTAATTTCTGCTCTTTGACTGAACACTTACCTGCTTGATAATCATACAATGCCCTGGCTTGGATACCTAAATCAGTCAAATCTCCATAAATAACCTGATCAACAAATTGTTGGTCAGTAATCTGCACAGTCTCTTGTTTCACACTATTCTCTTGCTTATTAACCTCATTTTTAATCGTTTCTTGCTCTTGTGTTGTCGGACTCGTAATAGACTTAACGTTTGCGTCTTTAGGAGATCTCTTAATAGTTGAGAACTGATCAGACTCTTCGTCACTGGTCTGTTCTTCAGTACGGTTTTGAAACTGCTCGGGAGGTAAAACAGGGGCCTGAATCGCTCTGAAAGCAAACAATAATGCTAAGTCGCAACGATATCCCAAATTAAAACAAACCATCCTCCATTAAAGTATTAAATAGTGTAGAGGGTACCTAATAAAACGAAATTTTCAAAATAGCAAGAGTCTAAAACATAAAACACAACAAAACAGAAACAAATACAATATCAATAAACCATAGTTCAAATAATGTGTAATTTTTAAGATAATTAGAAAACGTTAATTTAATAGAAAGTTTATCGATTACAATTAAAATTTTTAATATAAAGTCATGATAACGAAAAAATAGAAACCATCTTTGCACCCTAATTGCCTCATAAAATCAGCTAGTTATTATTATCTCATTATACCGTTGCATAAAATCACTCAATTGTGTGTAGTTTACACTTTCTATAAAAACTAAAATAATTGTAATAATTATAAGAGCATTTAAGTAATTAATATTACTTGGCTGAATTCTTTAATTACTTAAGCAATTAAGTTTGGTATAGAGGCAGCAACTTCATTCAACATGATGTGCTCAGATGAATGTGTGAGTGAAAATGCAGTAAATATCAGCCCAAAATAAACAAAAGCATTTGCCAAGCATACCTTCAAATCAAACTAAAATGCAGTTAATTCAATAATGTGCAGTACTCACTCTAATCCAAGTTCATCTTGTCTGCTTTCCACGTAGTTTTGAGCTTGCTGTGCTTTTAAAATTGAGTGTCTAACAGGTTTCACTGGAATGCTCCTCATTTGGCCTGCCGAAGTATTTTGTTCGAAAATAGATCTTGCATCTATAGTGCGTTGAGCTATTAAATTTTGAGCTTCTTGTTTACGTTGTTCTCTCAAGACATCACTTTGGTTCACCCTGACCTCATACTCTTCAACAAATTGCTCCTGAATTTTTTGTGATTCCACAGCTTGCCGCTCTGCTTCTTTCACTAAATCAATAGAGAGGTTTCGTTCTTCCATTTTAGCTTCCCTTTTGACAGCTGCTAATTCCTCTCGGATCCTAGCTTCTTCTTCTTGCTTAAGCCGTTCTTCCAGCCGCCGCTTACGTTCTTCTTCGACTCGTTTCTTCTCTTCCAATTCTTCCTTCATCCAAAACTGATCTCTTTCCTTTGCATTTATTTCTTTTACAGGATTAACTCTTTGATAATTGGAACCAATAGGAACGGTGGGAGTGGAAGTGTCCATGCGAGGTGCTTTAAAGCTATAGGATGAACCAGAGGCTTTGGATACTTTATCAATAATAAGTTGTGGCTCGACTTCATCTTCATTGCGAGCATTTATTGTCAAATGGGCGCCAGTGAAAAATCGTTCGATGTCTCTTAAGTGATTAGCACAGATCCCTTTGCGGACTGTGTTGGCACCTTCTCCTTGCCAATTGATCAAGACGTGTTTAGGGAGAGAAGTTTTTGGGTCGTTTACCTTGACGAATGCATACATAATTTTGCCGCTATTTAGATCTTCTGTCATCTCTTCGATGCCGCCAGCTCCTGAGCTAACAACTTTAAGGTCATTTGTTTGGCCTTCATATCCAAAAAGTGCCCTATAAAAAGTAGAAGTGCAGGGACAAACAATACATTGCATTTAAAAATACTTTGCATTTGTTATAATATGCATTTATGTCACAAATAGCTTGCGAGTCTATCTAATTTGATACCGTGTTCTAAGTTCTACCTAAATTTATTTTCATATGACAAAGTTGTTTTATTAAATAACATTAACTATGATGAATTATGTCTATTTAAGTTGAACTGAACAAACTACAGCAGCAGCACATTTAGTGGACAGGTCATTTAACTTTATGGTTAAAATATATATTGTAAGTTATTTCAATAAGGATTAAATAAATTTGAAAATTTCTTTAATTATTTTATTGTATTTAGTACAAACAAGTTTGAGTTCACCTACTTCGGCTAACCCTCGAGGTTATAGAAATACATACTACAGCTAAAAAGAAATGTTTTTCAAAATTCTAATTATCTTTATATTTATTTTATTTAGTTTGCAAACCTACTGTAAAGGATTTACTTGTAAAATTATTCGGTTATTTAAACAAAAAGTGATTGCTAAATGTTGATAAGCAATCCAAAAAAACAATAGATGATACACATCCTGCATGTTCGAAATAATAAACATATTATAAGTATAGAATGACAAATTGTTGATATCAAGCTGTAGTTACTTAATTATTCATTATACCAGGTGCACAAGTTTAAAATGTCGGTTTATTATTAAGAGATATCGCATGAAATCTATTGAAGTAACCTTTGGAACCCCAAGCGCCATTTTTTGTAAGACTGCCCACTACAAAACGTCATATTCGTTTAGTCGATTACGAGTTAGTAGCATACTTCTTTTTTGTGTAAAACTTGTCAAATTTTAAGCCAAGTAAAGAGCATTTGTGGCATGTAATGATTTTCTTGTTCAATCCAAAAAAAACATGGCATCGGAAAGTCATGAAATTCTTGTAGAGACTTACAGCGATCTTGCTCCAACTGTCGAGGCTTGTAAAAGCTGGTTTCAAAGTTTCATAAGTGGCGATTTCATCGTTATTAACAAAGAACGTAAAAATTGACCAATAAAGTTTGAAGACGACGAATTACAAGCATTATTGAACGAAGACCATACACAAACACAACAAATGATGGCGGAGCAGTTGAGTGTCACTCGGCAAGCAATTTGCGATCATCTGAGAACCATGGGAAAGATTCAAAAGGTTGGAAAATGGATGCCACATAAGCTGAACGAACGACAGATGGAAAGATGAAAAACTGTGTGCGAAATGCTCCATTTACGCCATAAAAGAAAGTGTTTTTTGCATCGGATTGAAGCTGGCGATGAAAAATGGATATATTTTGAGAATCCCAAACGTAAGAAATCGTGGGTAATGCCAAGGCAACCATCATCGGGTACAAAACCGGATCGTTTTGGGAAGAAGACAATGCTGTATGTGGTGGGATCAGAAGGGAGTAGTGTACTACGAGCTGCTAAAATCCGGCGAAACAGTTAATACCTTCCGTTACCGACAACAAATGATCAGTTTAAACCACTCATTGATCGAAAAATACCAAGAATAGGCTCGAAGACACATCAAAGTAATTCTGCAGCATGACAACGCTCCTGCATATTCAGCCAAAGTTATCAAAGAAATGATTTCTTCGCCACACCACCCGCCGTATTCACCAGGCCTGGCGCCTTCAGATTATCACTTCTTCTCATCGATGGACATGTATTGGCTGAGTAACTTTTCAAGACTTGCGAGGATGTACAAAAATAGGTCGATGAATGGATATCAATGAAAGTTGAAGCTTTCCTTTGGAATGGTATCCATAAATTACACGAAATGGATAAAATGTGTAAAAAGCGAGGGCCAATACTTTGAATAAAAAATGTGTTACCAATGTTCTTAAAATCGACATTTCAAACTTGCGCATCTGGTGCATCTATGAAGGATGTGTCGCCAACATAGATTATTATAGTAGGAATAATTGCTATAATTCTTAATGAAAATGTGTAGGGTTGAATTCACACTTTTATTCAGTTATTATGATATCATTGGAAACATATCAAGTGAATCAATTGTAAACCCCATATGGTGACATGAGGGTGATTGGTTTTCATAATTTAGTTGAAATACATGATGATAATTACATAGTCACTTATGGAGGGTGATAGAGTGTTATCATATTAGCAAATTCAGGCTGCTTTATTGCGCTGAAGATTGTTCTGAGACAATATATCCTTTTAGATTGCAAATTTGCTTCAACTATGAATTGCCATTCATAGAATAGTTCATCAATATCATTTGACTTAAACAGCAACTTTAGTGGTGTAAGTAATCGATTCCATGCAAAACTCCTACTAGTTAAGCAGATAGTGTGTCAATGAAGATAGGAGTTCTAACACAATTGCTTCCGATTACAACCACTTTTATGATATTTTGATGATATAAAATCAAACATCTATACTGTGAAATATAATTTTTTTGACGTCACAATATTCTTTTGAAAAATATGGTTAATTTCTTTTCCTAGAATGTTTTATAAAAAAAAATAATTCCGGTTAATATTTGATTCACCCTCGTATTTTACAGTTTCCATATACATAAAACAATATCTAAATTAGTTTTATCTAAGTTTATCCAAGGCCATACTTGTGCAAAAATTACATTACAGTTTTCCTACTCTATGTAAATATAGAACGTATACAAGTTACGGCTACGCCTACAACTAAGAAATGATGCATAAGATGCTCATGACACGATGACAAATCGTTAAGCCGTTTTCGCCAATAAACAACATTAACAAGCAAACACAACATCGCTAAAGCTTGGCTAATCTCTAAAAATGCAAACATAAACTACTAACGTTCAGAAGAGCTTCAATCTAGACTTTAACAAATTAGAAATCGAGTTAAAAACTGAAATTTAGTAGAGGAAATCGTTCGAGATTAATGGCAGTCTATTAATTAGTCACGTTTTCATTGAGATTAGAGCAAAAACTGCACGGAACACAGGTAAATTGCAGAATACGCAACTGAAGTCGGTAAACATAACCTACAAATTCCATGTAAATATTTCATTTGCTCTGGAAAAACTTACCAGTCTGTATCGGTTTTATCGTCCAGAACGTTTTTCCAAGCTTTCGAAAGGGAATCCCTATTCTTATTTAGGTTTATTGCCATATTTATGCATTAATCCAGTGAAAACTGCACAGACACCTCTTAAATCAGCTGCGACTTTGACACTTGCTATTGAAGAAATCGGCGGTCAGACGCCCAGATACACTTGATACTCTGCGGCGTGACACTCTTGGATCATTCACTTTCCTCTCAATCTTTCCTTCGATACAGGCTGCGGTCCACTGAGGGCGCGATTTTCAAACTATGTGCCTCCAGAACTCACCCACCTATTTGTGCTTGAGCGTTTGCGTTGTTCTCACAACAAGGAACGGTTATGAATTGAGTTTGCCACTTTTTAATTAATTAATGGGCCTTTCTCCTACCCGTTATAATCACACGAGATGCGATTTGATTATAAACGTAACGCAATTTAATCTGTTTTAGTATGTAGAACATGAGAATACAGCGGTTCCCGTAGCATTTTCAAACACTGGCACATTTTTAGTTTCAATACTGCGGTTTTACTTAGTCGAGTAATCGATATGAAGGTTATTAAATTAACTTGGATGTCGATAACGATCTACTATTAATAGATTTTTAAATAAAATATTTACCGAATGGACTTTTATGTGGCTGTTTAATTAATTATACACAGATAACTATTAAGTAAATTAGAAATGTGCCAACATTTAAATATAACGGAGTTTTTATTTTTGTTTCAATTTACAATTTTTACTAAATAGATGTTTATTTGGGTTGCAAATGCATGGAATCTATAATTATTCTCAGTTGTTGCCAATTCTGTCGCATAAGCAGTCTGATTTGTATTTA
This sequence comes from Helochares maculicollis, assembly GCA_033557835.1. NCBI lineage: Eukaryota > Metazoa > Arthropoda > Insecta > Coleoptera > Hydrophilidae > Helochares > Helochares maculicollis. Next base: position 23,621 of record JAWQRO010000429.1, read on the forward strand.
GGCGTTGATTTTCTCGTGTTTGTAGGTTTAAACGTATGAGGAATTAAAATGAACATGTTATCGGAATTTGTTTTATATTTAGATACATATGTGAGCTATTTATATCCTGTTTGATAACGTATGTAATTGTTTGAAAAATCAGGAAAAATTCTGAAATGTCTTACGCTATTATTTCATACTTTCCTTATGACTCAAGATTTATCGCCAATTGTTTAGGGCTGGTTACATGTATGTTGACGAATCTTCTTGGTTAGACGGCTCTTGGATACTTTTTTATCATTTTTGGCATCCTGTTTCCTTAATAAATTTATCGCAATTTTCGTTTTAGACAAGAATGTAAAATTTGAACATTTAAAATTTCAGTTTGACTGCTCGATATGTTTTTATTACACAGTCATATGAATTGTCTGGTCACCGGCTTTTCCAATTTTTTCGAAGGATATTTAGGGTTATCTACTCGAGGAAATTCTTTTAAAATATCAATTGTTTAATAAAAGACACATGAAATACAAAAATATAACAAATTTCCGTTAAAGTTTTTGGCCACATGCACATATTTTTCTGTAAATCTTGTAGTAATTTTATGCTTTGCATGACCAGGTGCGCAAGCTTACAATGTTTTTTATGAAAAATACGTAATTATTCAAGAACCATGGTAAAACATTTTTTATTCAAAGCATTGGCTCTCGATTTTTATACATTTTATACATCTCTCGGACTATTTATGGATACCATTCCAAAAGAAATCTTTAACTTTCATTGATATCCATTCATTGAGCCCTTTTTGTACATCCTCGAAAGTCTTGAAGTGTTGCTCACCCACAGCGTGTCCCATCGATGAGAAAAGGTGATAATCAAAAGGCGCCAAGTCTGGTGAATACGGCGAGTAGGGTAGGATTTCCGACCAAGCGAAGAAATCGATTTTTTGACCACTTTGGCTGAATGTGCAAGAGCGTTGTCATGTTTCAGAATGACTGCCGTGTCTTCAAGCCCATTCTGGGCGTTTTTCGATCAATACGTGGTTTAAAATGATTATTTGTTGTCGGTACCGGACGGTATTAACTGTTTCGCCGGGTTTGAGAAGCTCAAGGTAGTACACTACTCCCTTCTGATCCCACCACACACACAGCATTGTCTTCCTCCCAAAACGATCTGGTTTTGCACTCGAAGTTAATGATTGTCCTGGCGTTACCCACGATTTCTTACGTTTGGAATTCTCAAAATATATCCATTTTTCATTGCCAGTTACAGCCAATTACAAAAGAAACCTTTCTTTTGTGGCGTAAATGCAGCATTTCGCACACCATTTTTCGTTTTTCTATCTGTCATTCGTTCAGTTTGTGTGAACCCATTTTTCAACCTTTTGAATCTTGCCTATGGCTCTCAGGTTATCGGAAATGGCGTGTCGAGTGACATTCATCTTCTCCGCCATCATTTGCTGTATTTCTGTGTCGTCTTCGTCCAATAATGCTTATAATTCTTCGTCTTCAAACTTTTTTGATCGATATTCACGTTTTTTGTCAACAACATTGAAATCGCCACTTTTGAAACATTGACACCAGCATTCACAAGTCTTGACAGTTGGAGCAAGATCACCGTGAGTCTCTACAAGAATTCGATAACTTTCTGATGCATTTTTCTTTTGATTGAACAAGAAAATCATTACATGCTGCAAATGCTGTTTACTTGGCTCAAAATTCGACATGTTTAACTCGAAAAAGAAGTATGCGAGTAACTCGTAAACAGCGAATATGATGTTTTGTAGTGGGCAGTCTTACAAAAAATGGCGCTTTGGGTTCCAAAGTTACTTCAATAGATTTCATGAGCTATCTCTTGACAACAAAACGACATTTTAAACTTGCGCACTTGGTATGTATACAGGAATGTTGAATGGATAAGTTCTAGATTTACTTTAGAATAATGAAGAGTCTAAGATTCCAAGCAACAATTTTGATTCACTCAATGCAGTAATATTACTTTCTTTAGCTGAAAGATGAAATAGAATAGTTTTTAAATGTTAACCAAATAAGTTTCAAAAAGGCAGCGCTTGCGATGTGTTTGTTCCAGAAAATTAGAAGAAAAGCGATTATCGCTAAAACTCTATCTCATGTTCATATTAATCTTTAGTTCATATGTAACACAGATATAGCTTAGTTTTTCGATTTTTTGCAAAAAGCAATTGTATTGCTAAGAAATGTTAAACTTTTTTCAAAATATTTTTCATCATTATCTATGACTTTCGACTTTCTTTTTGACTATTTATAGATTTCATACTTTGTCCTCTGATGCCAATTCATTATTCGAGACAATTTTTGATCTCTACGTATTTTTGCAAGACCTGGTTTTTGCCAGCGCTTTGCATCGATCAGAACAAGTAGTAATCTAATACAGTAAAATGTGGGGAATAGCGAATATGCAGTAGAATTTACCATTTAAGTGCTTCCAACATATTTTTAGTTGTTTTAAAACATGTGATCGAAAGTTGTCGTGCAGCAAAATCAGTGTTTCGCTGTTTATGAGCTGTAATAGAACATTTTTCGGTCACTGCACGTTGCAAGTATATTAACTATTTTTGGTAACGTTTAGCAATAATAGTTTCGTTTGCTTTTATCAGCTCATAGTACTCTACTTCTTTCTGATCTCGTTATTTGCGCAATATAACTTTCATAAATATTTCATTTAGCTCTTGATGTGGATGGTTCGTCTGAATGAACCCTTGATTTTTTGCGTTTATGGTTATTGTAGGAGATCCATTGGTCATCGCCAATTACAATTTAATGCAAAAAATGCCATCTTCAGTTTCTTGTACGCAAAGAATTTCAAACTATTAAACGGTTTTCAATATTGGCTTTAGTCAGTACATGTAACCATCTTTATTTTTGAATCATTTTCATGAATACAAACTTTTGCTTATGACTGCTGGAGCTACATTTAATTGTTTTGAAAATTCTTTTTTGTTCTAGCTGAGTTTGCCTTCATCTTCGATTTTTTGGGTAACTAAATCGATCTTTGTCACTGACATCAAATTCACCACTTCTAAATCATTTAAAACATTTTAAAACGCCGTAAAAGTCATTGTAAATAAATGTTTAGTACAAAAGTTACTCTGACTCTTAGAAAATCCAAAGAAAAACAAGCTATACATACAATATTTGTTCTATCCGTCTGTTGTATCTCAAATGCAAATCAGACTCTATAACCATTAACAAAAAATGTTTATGAATTAAATATATATACACTCGCTATATTTTTACAACGATGTAAAACCCATAAAGCACTCACAGTTATGCAAGTTTAACTTGGTTGGTACTACCAACACTGGTATATGTGGTTGCAGCAGTTATTTTGAAATTATGCACACTTGTTGCAGTATAAATAAAAATTTAAAAATCATATGTTATTGCCAAAAGGTTGTTTTTCCATATATACAGAAACATCCCACAATACCCAATAACATAGATATTCCAAAAAGGACTAAGAATTTAAAGTAAAGCAGGACATCATATCAAGTTCCGGTTAGACTTATGTGAAAGAATTGTGGCTCAAAAGATAAATGATGGTGGTACAACACATAGAAATTCAACCGGAATAGCGCAGAATCGTCAAGAGCACAGTTCCGTTGTCCTGGTGATACGTTTGTTTACGGTTTCCTAGTAGCTTTTGCGGTCTTCCGTGGATACCTGCTGATCAACCAACCTCTCTAAGCGTGCCTATAGTAAATACACGGTTCAAGTGCGCTGCAACGTGGAAAAAATCAACACCTTCCTCTGCTTAAACAAGGCATAAGTTATTATGCGGTGTCTTCGAAAAATTGTGGTTTAAGGGAAAATGTTCGTGCCCCTCACGGAAAAAGAAAAACAGGCATTTTTGTACCAAAATCACGGCTCCTACATCCCTGGGTGAGATTTTTTCTTTAAATAACAAAAGTTATCCATCACATTATCGCTGACAACTAACAATATTTTTAATGCTTATTAAAGTTGTTACCATCAACATGAGTTATTAGTAACAATTATCAAGCATATAACCATAGATTGTTTTTCATTGTTAGAATTTGAATTATCTAGTAGCAAAATACGGTTTACCTTAGGTTATTTTAACGCAACTAATATTATATATCCGTTAACATAATTATGTTTTCTAGTTAATGGTTTTTTTGTATTTCCTTAATTAAGTTTCCTTGATTATATTTTCCTTGACGTTTTTCTTGATGAATGAGTTGTCACCCCCCCCCTTATTTTTAGACACATTTAATTGCTAATTGAGTATATACACTCAACGATCTCATGTATACAATATTTCAGACTAATTCAACACACGTAAAAGCGCGTTTTAATTTATAGCGTACTCTTTGATTTTCAATTGGTCGATTAATAGCATGAAATTAATTCAAATAATACTGTGATTTTGTAAAATATTTTTTACTAAAACTATTAGAAAAAATTATGGAAAGAAAAAGTTCTTGTCATTTATTATAATCGACGCAATTACCGTCATTATAAATAATAGTACTCAGCAATTGAGTACTGGCGTTATGAGCCGCAACTAGATACATAATTACTTTGAGAATCAAACAGAGACTTTTAGATTTAAAGCAGAGATTTGCATGTCTTCATTAACCCAATGCAAATATATGCTCGTTTTTCTTGCCTGCAACGCGATTCTACGCAGCGATGGTAAAGTTTCCACCTAGGATGGGGAAATTAGATGCATATCGGGATTACGGGAGAGAAGGTGTGCCAGCGAGTTCTTGGCACGAACTTAACTCCATATCGCACATAGAAAGCGCGCTTGAGCGTCATAATGTGTTTGAGCCCTTGTGGCAATTTTTATGGAGCCCTATTAAATATGTGTTTGTTGTTAAAGCTGCCTTTTGATGCCAATAAAGCGAAGGAATTGCCTTCCAAATTGGCTATTTCCGGACGATTCCGGAAATGAGGCTGGGTAGGTGCAGTGCTTTTAATTTCGTGCTACCTAACGAATCTATAGAGTTTTTAGAATTCTATGGTGAAGGACGAAATTTGTGTGTCAGTTGAGCGACCGCTTGAGAGAATGTCAATTTGAGATTGGTCCCAAATTTAGCTTGTTTTTCTTTCAATGGTCTGTTTCGTGCTGAAAGGCCATCGAACTGCCTTTGTCGTTATCAGAATCTGAATTTCCTATTTGAGAATTGCTCTCTATATTAAAGGATCAATAGGTCAATTTTTATTGGGTGTAGTTTAGCTATTAAGCCCTTTGTTACTGATCTTTACCTACTCTACAAGATACCTGCTGAAATTTAATTCGGATTTAAGTCTCATTAAATGAAAAGATTTCTATTTAACATTTTTGGAATAAAAAAAATTAGCTATCTTCTCTAGCGAGTCGCTTTTATGCCAATAACGTTAAAATCTTGCTTTCGTGAAAGTTGTACAAACACCTGCTTGAAATCCCAGCTAATACTAATAATAAAAATTACAGCAAGAATGATCAGATTAAAATTAATCTATTCGGTAAAATCAAAGTAAAAATCCGGTGGTAGTAAGTAATAGTTGATAATGAGATGCAAAATTTAACATTTTCGGCGTTCGTTCTTGCGTGTCAAAAAGCGGAGAATTGAAGCGTGTCTAATGGTAAAGAGCAAAAGAGATTTGTTGTTAACTTAAAGTTCCTTTTGAATCGAACGATATTGAAGTGAAGTGCTGATTGTGAGTTCAAACCACTTGTTCAGTCACCTGAATGAAATATCGAAACTAAAATCGTATAACAAATGTTGGCTGCAACAAAAATTGTAATTAATTCAAGATTGTTGTTGTTGATTTTGTATAGGGTTATAGAATGAAAGATAATTAGAAATGAGATAATAATCAGAAATTGAAGGATACTAAAAACCTGTAGCTAATGATAGTCGACTTGCATTTAGTTGTTCTAACGCAGATAGAAAGTCCTTCTCGGATGAGAAGTTAAGAAAAAATTGTCAAGGCACAGTCGTTGTTGAAAGAATAACATGAAATGTGTTAAAATAGAAATATTTATACAAGAAAAAATTTTAGAGAAAGAGAGAGAGAGAAACTGAGAAAATGTTACTTTACAATTCAGTTGATACTCATTTATACAATTTAATTTAAGTGCTATTTAAACTAAAAAGATGCGCTACAGTCAACTAATATTAAATAACTTCCACTTATCGGGCAAAAATTTAAAAGTAAAAACTCGTCAAACTTCACTATTGCTTTTGCATTTGTTATTCAATGAAAATGATTAATCTTCAGGTACACAGGACACTGCCCCACATTGCGCTTCCATTATGGAAAATGTTATGGAGCCAGGACCAAAGAAATTCTGCAGGTACTTATGTAGTTCAGCAATTACCAAATAAGCAAACCGTAATAATTAATATTAAGATTAATAGGGCCTACGAGACAAAGGCTTCCTGCAAGAGCCCAGAGAGCAGTACAGAGAAAACGACCCCGGCAAGGTAGTCTTGAAGCCAATTTTAAAGACCAAGGATCAATTTCGTGATTACTCCCTGAATTCCAAATACAGATCTCCTAAATACATAATAGGGTATACAGGGTTTATCCCAACGTTAAATTTTCGCTATGGAAAATCTTACGGAAGAGCAGCAGACGACAGCATGTACGAATTTTCCTCCAAACAAAAAAGACTGAGAGACACCTCCAATGAATTCCAAAAATATTCCGTTAGGGCTGCGAGCGCCCCTAAAATAGCTTCCATTAGGAGTAAGGATGAAGTTATGATCGGACTTAAAAATTATGAAGAGAGTATTAAATTTCAAGGTGCGTAGATTAACTTGTGCTGCTTAATTATAGAAAAATTATATATTAGAATTATCCTTACTGAGATTTAAGTCTTTCTACCTTTAAGTGTAAAGCTGAGAGACTTTCATTTTGCCTCCGTTGATTCTTATACTACGAAATGTCCATATTTCTTTCCATGGTAGCCTCTTTTCTCTATTTTCTTTTACATTACATCAGTCCATCTAGCTTTCATCGAATAGTTTTGTTAATCTTTCATCTGTTATTCTATATTGGAAGCAGATAAATCACTTTTTAAATAACTTTTTATCTCAATATTTCGTTTTTATTTTATTTCCAATTTCTGTGTTCGATTTCTTCTAGGAACCTCATTCCCATGGCATTAATTTATCAATGTATGCCTCTATGTAAGTGGCCATATCTCACTGCTGCACATTATTCTAGGCCGTATAATTTTCTTGGAAAACTCAGCGTTTATCTTTTTTTATATTCCTGTATTACTATGTAAAGTATACCTACAGTTTTGCCATCATGAGAAACATCGACCTCGAGGTTTAACTGGATTTTTACGTTTTGAGGATTTTTGAATCCAACAGCTCTAAACAGAAACAACAAAATCGCATATCCACATTTGAAATATTAGAACTACTGAATGTACTTGTTTACCTACACAGTTTTGAATTCTAACTCTTTAACTCGTTAAAACAAGGCTACCAATTTGATGTTTTAGTCAAGTCTTAAGAGCAATTAAAAGTAAGGATTGCTTTTAGTTCATTATTTTTCTAACAACAAATTATGAGAAACGTTGAAATTGTATCATTTTCATTTTTATATTTGCATAGTTTTTTATGAAACATTCAAATAATGGATTCAAACATTTAATATTCTGGATTAAATTATTATATGTACAATTACATAAATCTATCGCTTATTATTATACTGAACACAACAATAATAATTAAAATATAAAAATTTTATCAATTGATGTTTGGTATTTCAATGTTTTTGATTGGTAGATAGAAGTAAGACTTTTTAGACTATTTAAATATTGAGTTGCATTGTGAGTCGATTGAAGACGTGCAAAACCCCAGTCTTCAGTAGACACAAAAAATTTTTAAATAATTTTGGTCTATAAAAGATAAAGCGATTAACAGTGGAGCAGTCCTAGAATTTCATTTATTGCTGTAGTCTATTAGTCAATATTTATTTAATTTCCAGATCGTATCATAAGTCCAGAGTGTCCTCCAATTGCTGGGTATACAGGGCATATTCCACGGGTCAAAGGAAACGAGGAATCGTTATCACGTCGATATAACACTGTTGTTAAACGAGGCCTTACTTTATTGAAGGAAGACCGTGAAAAACGTGCGGAGCTCCATAAAGCGCAAAATAAAATAACAAACATATTCCGATCCGCCGATGGAAAATACAGCTACAAAGAAATGGCATAAACAAATTTTAAACAGTAAAATATTCCAATGTAAGATGAGTCGATAAGACTTAATTTACAAAATCCAAACTCTTGTCCAGTCAAAAAAGACATGTTTTGAAAATAACAAATTCATTACAAATTTTACCCAATATTTCAACTACTATTAAAATATTGAAGTAAGATTATTCCCTACGAGAGTTGAGGCTTCCTACTTTCAAAAATTTGTTTGAAAATTAGTAAAGCCATTACTCTTCCCTTCCTGTAAATATAAATAGGTTAGTTTTAAGAGTGGAGTAAAATTCTAACAAATAGAACCGCCATAGAAATTTAGATAATAAGAATAAAATAATTTCTGTCGTATAATAAATGACATCTTTTATATTGTTTGGTTCGCAAAACGAGTCAAATTAGTGTCAAAGTAATTATTTATTAAATAAAATTAATTTTTTGTAATACTTTCGTTAATCAAATGGCCCCGATCGTCTTTTCAAATAGATCCATATCCAGCAGTTCCTTAAAATTGAAAAAGCCCAAAATCCGCACACATGGAATTGGTAAAGGTGGGAAGGCCAAACTAAATTTTTTCAGCAACATCTTCAAAGGCTTGTATCAAATAAAAAGTGATTTATTATTCTACATCAAGTCAATGATCATGGACAATATCAGCATTTGGAAACCGAAGTATTGGGAGGATTGCCGCGAAGATAACTCACAGCATTACTTCTTCCGTAACATGAAAATATATGATAAGTTATGGAAATTGCTGGCAGATGCAGAATGCAAACAGCAAAATTACTTTATTTTTAGGGAGAGAAAAGGATCAGCTAGATATTATGCAGGGTGTTTGTGGAATTATAGTTATCTGTTTCGCCACAAGTTCTCTTGTGCTAAACGGTATTGTAAATTATGTGTAATAGTAGTTTACCTTTGATGTGATTATGAATGTTTCAGCGCAGAGAAGAGTTCACAATGAATATTTTAGCAAGAATTGTATTGAAAATGAGCCAGGAGGATGCTGAAGTGGTCAGAAAAATACTCCTGGTATTTAAAATAATATAAAATTGATTCGTTTCCCACCCTATCCCCATGCAATAATACCCAACTGTTCTAGGATAAATACTTTATACATTTTTCCGAATTGGGCCCAGAGATGCCATTAAAAAAATTTAAGGAATGCCTAATGAGAAAAATATTGACTGATAGGAAAACCAGTTTTAGGGTTATAACTGCTGTACACTCCTGGTTTTTAATCTTTGTACGTTTGAGCATTAAAGGTTTGTATTAGTAAAGATTCATTGGTTAAATGAGGCTTTTTTTGCAGCCAATCTTAGAAGAATTGAGCAAATATTTGGAATGGAAACAAATAAACGAAAGTAATGCTTGTCTCTTAGACCTCGACAGCCTTTATCAACTTTTAATAAATAAATCTTATCCAGATAGTTACAAAAAATATCAAAGTGTTTATGGTACATTGTGTGGCACTCAAGATAAAATTAGTAATAATACATAATAATTAAAATGACAAATATCAAAATAATATATTTATTTTTTGGAGGGCAATCTTGCTTTTCGCTCCCTTTCTAAATTACAAGCTCTCTTCCAGCAATCATCGTTCAATGTTTCTTTGCCTTCCGACAGGCAAATTAACCTTGCAAGAACTAAGAGCTGATGTAAGTCCTCTGCTGTGATGTTATCTTTTTGTCTCATATCCACGAATTCTTGCTGCACCAGCTCCTGCACATTATCCGATATTTCATATTTTCCAAATTGTGCCTGTGTTAAATACCTCCTGATATCATTAAGCCTCTCTGGAATGAGGTAGGCTTTTGTGGATTCAATTAACTCTTCAAAAGACGCTATGCAAATTTCTGCTGATTTAAGGGGAATGTGGCAGTCACTCTAAAATTGAATGACAATTTCAATTTGTGGTACAGTATGTATGTGTGAAGATATATGTACATGTTTACATGAATTGCTAATTTGAAATATATAAAAGATATTGTTAATTATGTTCAATTCTTTCACAAAGTGTAATTTAATCTTTGAAAAATTGAACATCAACATATTACTTACAGGCAGCAGTGATTTGCCTTCTGAAAGTATCAAAAAACCGATATCACATTCATATTCCATTTGGTAATAATTAAAGTCATATGAGACTTTCTGATTTTTAATTATATTGGATATTGATGAAACACCTCTCACACCAGCTTCATTTAATTTGCCCTGAGTTAACTTTGTTTCATCCAAGACTAAATGTGTGTTCTTACTGAGCTGCAAAAGTCCACTTGTCAACCTATTGCATTCATAATCCTTCCTGTAATAAAAATATTCTGTTAAAAATTTTAAATGATTAATTTCATATATACAATCTTAGAGTCTGTAATTACAAAATGAGAATAAAAATTTAAGCTTACTTGGGTATGAAGGCTAAGCTGTTCATATTATTCAAAGTCATGGGCAGATAATGACTTTTGGGTATCAGCATTTCTATGAATTGATAGAACTTTTCTCCATAATCAGTGATTCGGTCGACAGGAATTTTTGAAATATTTACAGTAAATTTACCCAATGCCATGAGTTCCTGTCGTAAATATCTACAAAATATTTAAAATAATTCATTAGAGCAAATTCAAATAAGCACTACCCATTATACAAGTAATATATTTCGTGCAAAATATCTATTGAATGTGCACCAATATAAAATATTTTAAATACGTCTATATTAAAGGCAAATCCTATTACTGTAACATAAAAATGTTCTGAATTTGAAATATTATTCAAAGATGATAATGATGAAATAAATGAATAAAAATAAGACAAATACATGCTTAGTGCCGTTTTCGCTAATTTACAATTGCCGCAACTGTTTCATTAATTTCAAAATTCAATCTAATCCATAGCTCCAACTAAATAATATATTTTTTACATAGTTCATTATAAATGCAGACGTACATTAAGGTTACATAAACATTACAAAATAATTGTGAAAACATACTAATTATAAACGAATATCTCACAAATATAAGGAAACTCCTAAAAGGTCATCCAAATTATAGTTGTACATGAAATTTTCACAAAACATACTATTGCTGAATGCATTCAGTTACTTAACAATTAGTAGGCCCAATGACCACCTGTATGAAGTGATGCAAGTGCAAGAAGTTCATGTCCCAGAATTGAAATTTATGGCTGTTCAAAATTTGGGAAATTTAAAAACTATAGTTTTTAACATTAGTAACATGACATACATACATGAAAAGGTTTTTCATAACCTAATAAGTTAAAAGGAATTAGACATAAGTGATAATAAATTAGAGTTTATTGGAAGATAAATTAATATTATGTTTAAGAAATATTGCATTGATACTCATGGAAGGAGGTGTTTGCAAAATTGGAAAATTTAAGAATTTTAGATTTGTTAAAATATGCTTAGGTACATTGGTTTGAGCTGGTTTAGGCATTATAATGCTATACTCTACAAGTTTGATGTAAATTCAAACAAAAATTTAATTTATTATAGTAAATTCAATAATTTAAGAAAGCTAATTGCTTTGTGAGGTAATATTGTTCTAATTCAATCACCGCTCTTTATGTTCATGTCTAATTTAGAAGAGGTTTGGTTGAACCATAGCTGACAATATTAAAATGGAAAAAGTGAGGCTAACAATTATTTATTATATTTAGAAAACCAATTCTTAAAACAGCTGCATGCTATTGAAAAGCTCACTGTCCGCGTGAATTATTGGTTGGGTCCTTGTTACTTGGATTTAGTAGACTGGGCAAAATACAGAACAATGAATTTAACTCTACACTGTGACAACCAATATATCTCAATTTGTATTGAACATCAAACAAACAAAACAGATGTTTAATGGGTTGTGATCAGGAAGCTCGACATACTTATGAAACATGTTACAATGTTAAATTAGGTCGTAAAATTCAATGTTTGGGTGTAGGAAATGTGTGGATAAGTTTTACACAGCCAGTTAAAGCTTTAAAAAAGGCTACACCTGATATCCACTCCTTAATATAGGCTTTCGTTTAAGCAATAGTAATCAATTGAAAGTGTCTACTATTGCTCCAATAGCTGGACTTCATTCGCTCTAATTTATTGTGGTGTTTGTGTAACATTCAACACAACCGTTTTACAATAAATCAAAGTGAAATTTAAATCCTTGTGGCTGAAAGCCATTTATAGAAAAAATATGAAGATATAAAGAATTTTAAATGGACTAAGTTCATCACATGTTTACTTACACTCTAGATATTAAGTGGTACATTACATATTCAGCTGCTAATTCATCCCCTAGTAAAATTTGTGTCAAGACGATCATAAGTTCTTTTCTAACATCTTCCATTTTTTCTACACTCAGATCAAATCCCTTTACTAGAGGATTATTATGCTCCAATTTCCTCCAGTCAACGCAATGAATCCTTGGTATCAAAGCAGGAGAAGGATTGTGGGTTTGCAGCTCCATTTCATTATCAAAATTATTTTCCTCATCATCTTTGCTGCCATTAACTGCTAAAACCGGATCTACTGAAAGAAACCCCACAAATTCGCACAATTCGTTCAGCTTGAGTTTATCTGAATTGTTATAAATTTTCATATGGCAGGCTTTGCCAGTCCTGCCTTCTATGGGAAAATTCAACAGATGTTCTTGAGATACTACTGGTTTCTCATTAGCTGATGCGGCTGCAGATTCCGCTGAATCAGTACATTGCTTTTTATTTGGTGTATCATTTGGAGTGCTTGAACTGGGGTTTGTATCAACTAGGGTGTCTGTCTCCATGGATTCATCTTCATTCTCATGTTTTCTTTTCGATTGGGTTGTTGATTCGTTGGCAAGATCAACTTTAGGGTCTTCCAAACGGTTCTCTTCGATTTCTATCTAGTTTAGCTAAGGATTTTTTCAGCTCAATTAGATCTAGTGTTATTGATTAAAATGTCAAGCAACGTACAGATAAAAAAGGATACTGTTTCAGCCCATTTGTTAAGGGCAGGGACTGAAATTACCACCAGTGTTTGACGATCCCCTGTTACATTGTTTTTGCTTTCAAAATCTATTACCTCATTGTCCTGAAAAATAAAAATTACAGGATCAACATTTGGTTTGTCTCTAGTTGCATAAAAAGAGAAGGAAGTCATTTAGAAAAACGAGATCATTTACAGATTTTCTTAGTGCTATTAAATTGCTGAAAATAAACAATAAAAATAGTATTTTAGGGATTCTACATTTGATGTCAATGGACTCAATAGCTCAGAAGGTGTTATCACTATCACTGATGGTATTATTAGTATACTAGACTCTACTATCATACTTAAAATTTATTGTAGGCTTGTAGATTCTCAACAGATCATGTGTTTCATTTAAAAGTGATGAATTGCAGTGGTAGTGAAATTAAAATAAAGTTATTGTTTACTCTGTTAAAACAAATATTCCATAAAGTGAATCGCTGTATTTTATCTTATAAAAAATGTGCTTCTGCTCAGCACTCACATGGTTTGCATTTTGGGGCATAATTAATAACCATGATATTAATTACATGTAAATGTTAAGAACCACTGTTGGAATTCCCTATGACATCGTCGGTCGAACAGACCAATTTTATCAGTATTTCTAAGAATCACCTTCTTGTTTACACTTAAAGCATCTGGACTAGAAACTTACAAAATAATAATAATAAAAAACCTCATTCAAAAGAAATAAAGACAAGTGAAAAAAGTAAATGGTTCAATAAATTTCAACGGGAGAGCAAAATTAAAAAAAGACATTTACTAATTTACAAATCATCTGAACTTACTAGGCACGAAACAAGAAAAACCATCAGTTTATTGTAAGCAGGGTGATAAAAATGATAGCAATTGCTCATCAAAAACTGTAAAGTGCAACCACAGATGCAAGAGAAGCTGTGTATGTTTGGAAGTGAGTATCCGAGCTGACGACAGCATTTGACGGTTATTGAAGGAAGGAGATTGTTGGATCAATCTGTCGTTGCAGTAACATGAATTTGTACTATTAATTGTGATAGAAATTGACCATAGTCCATCGTATTTAAGTAGCCATCGAATTTTAACGAAAAATAATGTCGACAATTAAGTTATTGTTTAGTTTGCGATGTATGATGTAACCACCCTTCTTGTAGTGGTAATATAAAGCGATATTTTTTCGAGGTCACATTTGATCTCCAGTTCAAAAAATAATGCATTGGAATAAAAATTTACTTAAATGGTAGTTTATGTTCTTTTCGTCTTTATGTTATTAGGAAAGTTTTGTGTTTGTGAAATAATTTTATCTCGTGATTATAACGGATCTAACGCTTTGTTATCATTGTGATGCCGGTATTTTTATAGAGATAAAGGTGATGTTAGTTGGCGATGTATGATATAATTGTCTTTCTTGCGGCGGAAGATAGTAATACAAATCTTTTTTCAAGGTCACGTTCTGTTTTAAATGATTCGAAAAAACGCGGAGCTATAAAATTTTTCTTCAATGGTTGTCTATGTTCTTTTTGTTTCGTTTCGTGGACGGTTTAGCATTCATGAAAAAATGTAATCTCTAGGTTTTTGAAGGATCTAAGAAAGTGTTTGAGTGTGATGCCGTTATTTTTATAGCAATAACAATGCCTTTGTGTCTGCATAATATTCTTTAACCCAGCATGGTCTATCGGCATCGTTTCAATTATGCCAGGAGTCCCAATTTAGCCAAATTTTCAACATTTTTATTTATACTTAGAAAATACCAGATCGTGGCGGTCTTAACATGTGGGTTAAGTATTTTGAATAATTTCTGCAATACCCTGTACAAATTAGAACTATTTTTGTCATTCTCAAAATTACCTACTTTACAATCAGCCAAATCCAAATACTTTCCATTTTTCAAATATGTCTCTTTTGTAACTTCATTAATAACTTCATACTTGGCAAAGTAGTACTCAGGATTGAACATATCCTGTACCATTCCACGAAATCGAACCAATTTATTGTTGCTCAAATTCTGGATATCATTCGAATTGACGAGAGGCACCTATAAAACGAAGGTAATGGTTTAGGTTAAGGGATGTATTTCTTATAATATTAAAAATTGGTTAAAATCGGAATTGATACTATGGAATTATAAAGTGTTTTAATAAATATACTTACAGAATTCCACTGTTTTTGAAGTTGCTCCAAGCATTCCACCTCATTTTGCAACCAAAATTGTGGGCTCCAGTTTTTTACATCCATTTTTATTAATTTTATTTACTTAGAAAAACGATATGTAAAATAAAATAAATAACTACTAAACTTGCTGAAACGTATTGAGGTTATGTATTTAAGCGGGAAATAGCATATATGGCTTTCATGACTTCTTTTACTTCTTATATAAAATCAATCATCAATATAAAGTCAATAAATCTTCCT
>JAWQRO010000430.1:0-39209 GCA_033557835.1 Helochares maculicollis
TTCAACTGGACGACCAGAGCGTTTTTCATCTTTGAGTGAAAAATGACCAGAACGAAATTTGGCAAACCAATATTGGCACTGCAGTTCTTTTAAGGCTTCGTCACCATAAACAGCACATAACTTTTTATGAGCTTGCGATGCGTTTTTCCCTTTGCGGAGATACAAAAACAAAATGTGACGAAAATGTTCCTTTTGATTTTCCATTTTTCAACGAAAGCCAAACGAAAACTACGCAACCGATCAAAAAACTTTTTTTACTGATTGACAGCTAAAGTGCTAACTATCAAATAACAAAATATGTTTTACATTTGTACTACGTCTGCAAACCTAAAATTCAACTGAAGCCATCTATGAGTGAAATCGGCAATTACTTAGTTGCCAACCCAATACATTCTTAGTACGAACGTCTTCCTAACTGTTTATATTAAAAACAATGTTTTATTGTTAATTCTTTAGAATCATTAAAAATATTAAAATATAAAGATAGGTTCAGAAATATAATTTATATCATCATCATCATCATCATCACCATCATCATATTTTGACCCATATTGCCGGATAAAGCCTCTTAATTTTTTTTATTTTTTTAAAATTTTTATGCCATGTTGCACAGATGTCGTCTGTTTGGTATCTTAGGTTTTACTAACTTCAGAGAGCACATTTTCCGATTCACGATGACACACTTTTATCTAGTTATGTATGTCCCTCTCAGCTTTTCCAAGTATTACCATTGATTTCTATTCTGAACCAAGTTGTTCCTGCGATCTTTATAATGTCTCGATCTCATCTCTCATAAGGACGTTTTTTGGTCGTTTTGCGTCTCTGGGGTACCATTCGATTAGTCTTGTGATCCATCTGTTATCAGTCCTTCTTGTGATGTGCCCAACCCATTGCAATTTAAGTGATTTTATTCTGTTAGTAATGTCAGTAACTTTAGTTCTTTCTCTTATCCAGTCATTTCTTATTCTGTCTCTATTTGTTATTCCTAATATGCTTCTTTCCATAGCTCTTTGTGTAGTTAGAAGCTTCTGTGAGATGACTCCATTTAGAATCCAAGTTTCACAACTATATATTAATATAGGTAAGATGCATTTTTCGAAGGCTTTGCTTTTAAGATGAAGAAGCATTCTAAATTTGAATATGGTGTAATTCCTCCTGAATTCTCTCCAACTAAATGAGTTTAATAGTTGTTTCCTTCGAGCAACTAAGACACTACATTTAATTTAATTTTTAAGTAGTTGCGAAATATGTAATTGTCAGAAAGTAGAAAAACGTTTCACAATGTAGATATATATCAAGGCGTCCTTATTTTTAATATTGAGCCTATAACTACATTTTTAAGGGTTGTTTTGCGATGGAGACATTTATTTTTAAGAAATGGTAGATGTTATTTTTCTATAAAATATTTTCCATCGTTAGTCTTCGGGATACTTTTTAATTTCATCGTAAATATTCAAGTGCTGGGCTTGAAGAGCGCTTTGCATTGTCCCGAACAAGTAGTAATCTAATGGAGTCAAATCTGGTGAATAGGAAGAGTGCGGTAAAATTTCTCATCAAACCACTTCCAACATAATTTTTACATATTTTGCAGCATGGGTTCGAGCATTGTCATTTAACACCATAGGCATCAGGGTAAAAGAATGTTTAGAACAGAATTTATGCCAAATCTTAAAAAATTCAAAAAACTAAGCTATACCCCCAAACATAGTTTCATCGAGCTATTTTTGTATATCCTTGAACGTGTTGCTCAGCCAGTGCATGTCCCATCGATAAGAAGAAGTCATCATGATAATCAGAAAGCGCCAGGTCTAATGAATACGGCGGGTGGGTTAAGAGATCCCAACCAAGCTAAGAAATCGTTTCTTTGACCACTTTGGCTGAATGTGCAGGAGCATTGTCGTACTGCAGAATGACTTTGCCGTGTCTTCGAGCCCATTCTGGGCGTTTTTATTTAATTTATATTAATATAATTAATATAAATTAAATAAAAACAACGCTTCTGACGATGCTTCTTGCTAAAATGAAGCGAAACTGTAAAGACTAAAAGCTAAATAAACATTTATAGCTACTAAATAGCGTTTAAATCATAACATTAACATCAATTATAAATATATATATATATATATATATATATATATATATATAAATACACACATATATATATATATACACATACAAGCAGCGCAAAATATATTATAAAATTATTTATGTCAGCTATAAAAATATCTATTATGAAATTGTAAACGCTTACGATGATTATGTGGAGCTATTTTCTTATCTCAAACAACAAAAATAATATTTCGTTCTTCAAATCTCAAACTGAATCTTAGATTTCTCAAACAACTTGCATGCGTATAGTAATGCTATATGTTATTATACTTATCTAAGTAGATAAAATTATTACACATAATGATAAACTATTATTATTATTTGAAGCAACTTTTTATAGATATATGTAATTGAAAGTCTGCATATCTACATTGTTTCCTTCACTGCATCTGTAAAATTACGATTCTTTTAAAATACATACTTTTTAAGATGTTAAGTTACGGGATATTGTTATCATGTCACGAGATTTAAGTGAATTCGTAGTAAATTATAACAAAATAAAATACAAAAGACCTGATATCTAAACTTACATTCCAATTACAATATTTTGCAACGATATCCTTACAAACAACATATAGAATCTCAGACTCAGATTTCTTTTGCAAACACATACATATATTTATAGCCTCGTGACATCTTGATCGCAATTTGTAAAGTTTTTAAAACATAAGTCTCCGGAGCATGGTGAATGCTACAAAGTTTCCTTGCTTAGGTGTGCGATCTTTAAAGCACCATGTGACCTAGCATTATCATGATGCAGTATTACGTACCTTTTATCATTGGTAGCTGGTGTTTTTTTAAACGTTTTGTTTAAGTCATCCATCCAGTAATCATATCTTCGAATTGAGATTTTATTTGTTTTGAAATATCGTATTGTATTTTTTCTTAAGTGTTTCATCACATATACACAATATTTTGTTAGTTAGGCTCAAACTTAGAATTGGAGTGATAGGTATACAATATAATCTCTCGGGCTTTTCGTAAGCAATTGCTTTGAATAAGCAAAGATGTACATATGTATATTTCGCTCGTTTATATTTACCTGATGTTATACAAGAGATACCCAAACAAAGGCCCTAAACAGATTATATATATACAGCCTTTTTCAAAATTAAGTTACAAAACTTAAAGGGGTAGTAGATATAAGAAATATTAAGCGATAGGTTTTTGTTTGCATTTTGGGGCATAATTAGTAACCGAGATGTAAATTACATGTATATGTTAAGAGCCACTGGCGGAATTCTTTATGACGTCGTTAGTCGAAGACAGAATATTTCAGAGAATTCTCTTCTAGTCTACCCTTAATGCAGCTGGACTTAAAAGTCTATTAAATTTCAATCGAAAAGGAAAGACAAAGAGCACATATGTGGTCAATTTTTTACTTATATTTTCATTTCGATGTATTTTATTCATTATTTACCATTATGGAAGTTTATTTAGCTAAAAGGTATAAACTTTATTAAAAGAATGGAGTTTTTGCTAACATGTAAATCACCTGAACCTATTAAATACGAAATAAGAAAGAAACGTTCTTTTCATATTGGCTAAAATCATATAAATGAAAGTGCATACTAGTCTACTCTAAAACCTACCAAAAAACCAGGACAATAAATTACAATAACAGAGGCAAGAGAAACTTCACTTGCTTACTAGCGTTTTTATTTGATTCGATTTGTTAAATTCAACGCCAACTAATAAGATTTGCTATTGACAAAGACGTATTATTGCAATTTTGCACTGACTAATTTTCACTTACAAATATGAATTAGTTTGCGATGCACGATATAATTACCATTCTTGTGGCGAAAGATGGTAACATGCTTATGTTCATTTTTCTGTTTCTATTTCATAAGGAGAGTTTTGCGTTCATGAAAAATTTTAATTACGTGATTTTGACGGATCCAACGACTTGTTTTGATTGTGATGCTGGCATTTTTATAAAGATAAAGGTGACGTTACTTTGCGATGTATGATGTAATCGTCTTTTTTGCGGCGGAAGATTACAAAGCGATCTATTTTCGAGGTCCCGTTCTGTTTTAAATGCTTCAAAAAAAAAACGCAGAGCTATATAATTTGATTTCAATGTTTGTTTTTGTTCTTTTTCTGTTTCTCTTTTATAAGGACGGTTTTGCGTTTATTAAAAAATTTAACCTCGAGATGTTGAAGGATCTAACGACGTGTTTGATTGTGATGATGTTATTTTTTGTAGCAATAACGGTGCCGGTGCGTCTGCATAATATTCTTTAACTCAGCATGGTATAACAGCATCATTTCAATTATACCAGGAGTCCCAAATTAGCTAAATTTTCAACATTTTTATTTATACTTAGAAAATACCAGATCACATCGGCGTTCTTAACATGTAGATTAAATATTGGAAATTAATTCTGCAACACCCTGTATAATTTTGGTACAGTAGTATCTAAGAGCTTATATAACCTTTAACTTCACGGAAAAAATATTCTAATTCACTTTTTTCTTGAAAATTTCTGTGCTTATCAACGATATTTCGTTTTGGTCTAGTACACTGTACCATTTTGTTTGTCGTATATATAGGAAGTAGATTCTACGTCCTATATTAATACCGGAGTTTAAAAGTAAAATTATATGGTGTATTTGTTGGAATACTATGAGGTGCTAAAACCGAAGGAAACGTTAGAAAACGTCCAACTCCATCCAACAGACAGCATGAAGGGATTTTACTTCACGACAATGCTCGACCACTGGTCGCAAAACAAGCAAAAATATATGGAAAGTTTTACCGCATGCTCTTTATTCGCCAAATTGTATACCATCAGATTAGTACATATTACTATCGATGCAAAGCGTTCTTCAAGACCAGCATCACAAAACAAACACTTTTTTTCGATGGAAGCTATAAATTACCAGAAAAAAATCGTCCAAAGTCATAGTTAACGATGGAAAATATCTTCATTAAAATAAAATTTACCATTTCTAGCAATAAAAATGTTTCTCCTTGCAAAAAAATTCAAACTACTAAATTATACCACCGATAACTTGTAAAACTTATTTAATGCCTAATTTTTAGCTTAATTTAAACTATTAAACTAAGTATTTAAGAGATGAAATTTATATTATAACAGGTAGGCAGAGATGCATACCTAAACACGCGCCGTCTTTACATAGGATAAACGGACGAAATAGAGATGTGCGTATTTCAGTAAGGTACAGCACTCTGCACAAAAGCAATGTGGCATTATACCGGAAAATCAATGTAATCTTGCACTGCCTGGAACGTACCCACACCTTTAAAACGGACCGCGCATTCCCTTTCGGACCAATAGAGCGTCGTCTCGCGGAATGACTCACTCACGCCGCGTTCAGAAACGAAACGACAGTTACATGCGGCATTCGGAAGGAGTAGCTTCGCTCCAGTATCTAGTGTTTATAAACAACATATGACCACTATAACGTGTTTTAACCCTGTTTTCACTTGACAACCGCCCTTATCTTGAGTTATGCGTATAACAACACATCAGCCGCTATTTAACGTTTTGGTATAACTACAAGTTCAGTTTAACACATTTTATTTGTTTTGTGTTTTTTTAAGTATTGTTTGTGTGTGTTTGATTCTTTTGTTGATTATGTTTTTGTATACACTGTCAACTGTGTAAATAGACGCATACAGGGGTCTACGAGACATCGACTTTCTGAAGCAGTCAAGTCATAGAAGGTATTTTATAAATATTAGTATTAGTTTTTAACACATATTTTAGTTGTTACTGCTGTCGTTTTACTAATGATTAATCGTGGTTCGATCGTGATCGCAAGTTTAGGAAGAGAAAGTCCATTTTTGTAACCCATATCGTACAATCGCGCTTTTTAAATGTTCCGATGCAACCTAACCTAAAGCCGGTTTAAGACTTCACAAATAAAACAAATCCCCACATCTACCTACCTGTTCCTGTTCGTAGCTCTCTTGCCAAGTGCCTCTCATTACTTCGAAGAATCATCTTGTGGTGACACAAATAATTTCATCGAACATTATAACATAAATATAATAAAATTAAATACAATGAAATTTGATTTTAATAAAATGCAACTAAACAACACGTGTATAACTAAAAATAAATACAATTGCAACAAATTTTTTGCATGATGAAATGTGTTGTCCAACAATTAAAATGATTAATTTTTATCAAATTTGTTTATGTTTGGTAAATTTCAAGGCAAAACGATAAACAAGGTAAAATGTTCTGGTAATGAGTTTGTTGTGATGAGTAAAATGTGTGGTATAAATTCATATGTTGTAAATTTTGGAGTGGTTAACATTGTCTATCGAAAGAAGTGTTGTTTTATTTACAAAAATAGGATTTTGCTAAATAGCGTTCTCTGTAAAGTACTGAAACATGTTTCTGTTTACAGCTGCCTAAATTGAGATTATGAGTTCTTATTACATCTTAGTTTGCAACAGTATTAATGAATTTTAATTAAATTTATATATCAGAATGTAAATGCAATAGTTCTACGAATTAACAACAGATATTATTAAATATCACTGTGCCTTCCTACACCCTTGTATGGTTCAAGGATCTTGCGGTATGATTACCTTTATCTACTCACAAGAATGTGTTATTTGCAAATATTCTTGCAACAGGCATTTTTATCTAAAATCATCGACTTATTTGTATTATAATACGCGCATAAAAACCCTACAGTTACTATTTTTATCGTTAATCAAGACATAATTGAAAGCAAATTATGACTGCAAATTGCATTCGCTATACAACAAAATTAAAATACGAAACTGCCACAACCCTAGCTGAAAACTTTAAGCAGTGTTAAAAAATACTACGTACCACGTTATTATATGCGTTACCACATAAATATTTATATTACAAAATAAGTAATAAAAACACATACAAACAGTAACTGGTTATTTTTGGAAATGAGTGTTTTTTATGTTAGACTAATGCAAATGCATTTGCCTGACCTCCCGCCGCATTTCATTAACATTTATATTTACCCGAGGCCAAATATTTTAAGTTTAGCTTTTATACCAACTAAAAGACAACTTAGGAATAATTTATTGATTTTTTATCTAAACAACTCCTGATTAATAATTAATAGAAACGCTTTGCTTATTCTGAAATACGAAATCCTCATTTTAATACGCATCCAATCCAAGAAAATGGTCAGGTAATAAATGACAGCACATGTTATGGCGCCAGAAAATTGTTGAAGCCACTCCGTGGGACATTTGTTTCGTTCTTGATAAATGTGCCTTCTGTCAAAATCACATGCACATGTGGTTTTAAATGTTGAGGTGTAAAGTAGACACAATACATAAATGTAGTTTGAACCGCGTTGAACTAAATTTACAACTTGACTTTTGGCACCTACAGTATTCCATTCAAATGGAAAGCATTCAAAATTAATCTTCTGAACAAATACTCTTTGAAGTCGCACAATTTATTGATACATACATGAATGCTTAGGTTTGTTTTGTGCTCATTCTCCTAACATTCTGAATATTAACTAAATAGACGCCACTTTCAGGCAAAATACGATTTTAATAAATAGCATTATACTCTACTTACACTTAGCAAATTGTTAAACAAGTTTGTTTGTTCAATTTATCGAACACTTACTTCTTATCGGTGCAATAATCTAGTAAAAATAATTATCTTACATTAAAACATCCAACCAGTTAAGTTTATTATACTATATGTAGAAATATTTAAAAAGTTCTGCGAATCCGATAATTAAAAATTTTGTGGGCCTTCACTCAACATTCTCGAATATATTATTTACTAAGCTTTTATGCGAATATGATCAGGAAGAAATTTTACAAATCAGAAAATATCTTCTACCAGTAGATTGTTCAGTGATATAAATAGCTTAAGAGATTTAAGAATGAAGGTATGCTTAAAGTGTTGAAAATCGAAGAGAGCAGTTAAGGAAAATCTTGCAATCGAACCCTATAGAAATATTTAAAGAACAAAATGAAGATGCTAAAAATTGTAAAATAAAGAGAGATTAGTGATCTAGATCTTATAGTTAAAACCTTGTAGAAAACCTACCAGTTTGAAAGAGTCCTTAAAAACAAAATTGCAGGTTTTAAAAAGTTTTGTTTTGTATTAGGCCTTAGTAAAGGGAATTTTAATACAACTGGCGAATAAAAAAGTTGAACAAAGAAGAATACACAATTGTATAATGAAGAAATGGGCTGCTATAGAAAGGCTGATGAAAACTAGTTGAATTACAAGAAAATAACAACACTGAAAAATGTGAACAGCAAACTTAGACACAAAACAATGGAGACAAATCTCTTTTTAATTTCTCAAATGTCATAAACATGAGATGAAAATCTTCATTGAACGCAAGAAACCTAACAAGATAAATCCTGGAGACCAGTAGAGGAAAGCAAATTAAAAGCGTTCACTTATATAAAGAGCGGCCGTTAAAAAAATAACACAAAATGTTCAACCCTGACATGAAGAAGAAAAACCTTCAAATTATCATAAAAGCAAATAACTTGATCATTTCAAATATAACAGGAACCAGACAAACCTTGAGAAATTAAATAATTCAAAAATAATATGGAAGTCAAACTTGATAAAACTTGGCGCGTGCAAAAATGCATCTTACAGAGTTAAGGAGTTTTAAAGTAGTAACAGACCGAAGACGCTTTTGCTTCGCTTACTCGGAATTTGCTCCCTTCGCTCGCTCATATCTTATAAAGTAGGAATATTTTAATAATTTAGCACAAATGTAAATATTGAAGGATTCTGTTATTAAAATCCAAAACTGAATAATGTTCTCACGGCCTACGTAGTACGCAACTGCAAAATGTTTAAAATAGTACTTTAATTGTTCCCATTATGTCGAAATTATCGACCTATTTAATTTTAATAGCATTTAAGTCGGCACACGAAATTTCAACTGGATAATTCTAGTTAAACGATTAGTTTCCTTAAAAAAATTTAAAACAGTATAAGTAAATAGTAACTTCCTACCGTTCTACATGCCCCAAAACTGATATAGATCTATGATTTTGCGATAATAACCACATTAATTTCATCGCTTTATCTCAACTGATCGAAATGGGTTCTAGGGCTCTCAAAGCGTAGAGATCCCTCAAAATCGATGTTGAATTTCTTAATGATCGCAATAACTTAGTAATGCGGGAATGTAAACATAAGTAACATATGTCATAACTTGACTTACTTATCCTAGTGGCTACCAGGATTTATTTACGGTTGTAAATATCGAAAGGTTATACACGTACACTACTAAATGCGGAGATCCACGATCTCGTGACCTCTTTTAAAAACATTAAATTGCTGGTTTGACATTTTATGGCATTTTGAAGTGAACTTTTTATCATTTGCGGTTAGGGATTAGTTTATAAAAGTGCTAGTGGTATATTCAAGCGTTTTATGCAGGAAAATTGTACAGCAACAACATTTTGCAATCTCAAACCACAAAACATATCGAATTGCTGGTAAAATTAAATATTTATTTTGAGCACAATGAAGAAATACCACAAAATTATTGAATACAGAGAATTGGTATCCTATTATAGCGGTTTTGTATTCAAAATTTAGATATGAGAATGGTAAATTGCGTAAATTGAACTTAAGAGATTAACCTCGTCCGATAAATAAATTGTGTGCACTAAATGTTTACTTTTACGATTCATACCTACATAATACAATAAAGTCAGTGCTAATATTGTTGTTTGATATGCAAAGGCAAAATATACAAATACAATATTCGCAAGTTTTTCAATTCATACTTGGTTGGAAGAGAATATTTTACTGCGATTAACAAATATAGGATAGCTTTTTATTTTAAATTGTATTAATTAGGCATTTTAAATGCTAGTAGTGTTAATAAATTGCAGAAGATGCATAATAAAAAGATATATAAAAGGAAAAAAATCAAAGATTTGTTCTAAAATTTGCCTCCCTATATTTATCCCTGGAAAGTGTAAAGCTAATATTGCTGTTGTTTAAAATAAAAACCTTGGCTATTTTATTAAATTCGGTTTTGTAATATACTCTATAAAATGTAGTTCTATCTATTACAAACTTCTACACTAATTCCTGTAAGCAAATATTTACATTTAAAATTCCTTCCTAATAGAAAATCTTAAAAACACACCTTATCCCATTTTACCACCTAGCTTATACCTCACTTCGTATGTAAAACCACGCACTCGCATTATCATAAGAATTATTCATTATTTACCTAAACTACTTTCAATTATCGGCATGGTACCTGTAATCACTATTCACATAAAGGATCTAGCACCTCAGATATTCTATTGATATTCGCGGCAAGGTCATTAATCTAATATAATCTGTTGACGTCTACTTAACAAACATTTCGGAAGACTTTAATAATCGTGAATTATGCGGGATCGCGTTTATCCAGTCCAAAGATCGGAATCTATTGCAAATACCTCAAACACTATGCATAATAATAAAAACGCATTCCAATCGAAATTCCATTATCGTATCTTATTACACAAATAATGATAATTGCTACAGACAGCATAATTTTATAACAATAATTACAAGAGGAAGTACAACAAGCTCCAATTTACATATAAAGCGAAACGTATTTCATAATTTACTTTTTGCAATTACAGCGTGTGTTATAATTTAATTATTGCTTGCAAAGCAATTTACTCAAGTTTTTTATAAAACAATTGCGTATTTAAATAATAACATGTATTTGTTTTAAAAATTCATCTGCCAAATGAAAAATCTATAGGTCCAACATTAAACCATGTTTCAACCAAAAAGTAGTAGATAATCCTCCATACAATTTAGAAAAGGAGTTTAAAATATTTTTATACTGGTAACAATAGTATACTGTGCTGTAGATAAGTTGCATAACTAGGCATGAACATAATAATTCTGTAGTTTTAAATAAAATATATACATAACGGTTTTGAACATGAATATTATTCAATTCTGAGGATGTAAACGATTCCAAGACATGTAAGCGTAAGTTAATTGGCGATTATGCAAACGAAACTATTAAGTAAGTAAACCATGTGTGTCAAAATTCAGAAAAAACATGCTAGCGTTTTTTTTTGCTTAGGATTCTTTAAAATTTGCATACACTATATAAAATGCTTAGAGAAGCGAACTAAATTAAAATTTGAAAACCATAACATTTATTGTATAGAACATGTTGCTCTTTTAGCACACATGTAAATATTAATTTTAAAATGGACATTGCATTAAATAGTATCAACTTAATTGCACAAATCATTCGACTCTGAATTAACATTAGTGATTTACAATTAGATTTACCAAACATCACACATTTCATTAAAAATACAATATTGTATTAGTCACGACCAAATGATCTCCGTGGGCAAACTGACTTCACTTTGCAAAAAGTGGACATTAACCTCAATTTTAAACTCGTTTCACTTTAATATATCGCTTTTCCATAGGCGATATTACGTAATGGGCTACCGGAAATGCAAATCTTTGCAAAATTTATTTGCCGCTTCAACAGCTGATTCTCATGTCCACTTTATTCAAGCATGCCATAAAACTTCCACATTATTAAGCTGTAGAGCGTTTCAAAAATGCAAATGAGTTATAAAAAATAAATAATCATCAAAACCTGCACCCAGTCTTTCTTCACGAGAACTTTAAGCCGAACTTATTTGTTTTTATTTCGTTTTAGTACTGACGTCATTTTATGCTAATTTTGTATCAGAAAGTTGTTTGTTTGGCTTTTCAAGTAACAAACAAAATAGGCCCATTTGTGAAAATAAATGCAAGCAGTCTGCTTATTAGCAATAATTATTCGTGTCCCATTTTATGTAGAAGCGCAGTTACTTACTTTTCAGGAAGTGGGTGAATTTATGGTGCGTATGAAATTTTAACCGCTAACACTTTTTAGGTAGAAGGCAAAGGCGTCATTAAATGAACCGATACATTAACAGAACACACATATACTAGTGGAAGTATCACATTACAACGATATAATTCAGTTAACGCCTTAAAACCAGAGCGTGGAACACTTTTCAAATCATTTCACAGTCCACACAGAGCAACTTTTATATTTGTGGACAGCTCTGTAACAATGAACGCAACAATAATGGTATACGAAATTAAATACGATATTGAATACAACTTATAATTTTCTGAAATTCAGTGGGTGAATATCGATAATGCGTAGTAATTGCGCTTTTATTAAAGAAATCTATTAATCACGCTCAATTAAGGATAGATTTCGTGGGTTTTTGTAATCGGAAATATGCTCGATATACGTCGACCAGGCATTAACTAAAAATTAATTAACAGATTAGGTGTTAAAACTAATTACCACGTAACAGACCTTATCAGAGGCTGTTGTTAATAAGGCAATTATTTACAACCTGTTTTTCGGTGAAGATTTCAAAATGAGATAATTAACAAGCTTCTGGGGATATTATCAGATGAAGTTTTTTTTTTATTTGCCGAACTTATTGATCAAGGCTAATTAGAAATTACCAAGTGAAACATTTAATTTTTATCTGTTCATTTCGGCACTTCAAATGAGTCCTTTCAAATTTATTTTAAAGGTGGAGTGGGTTGAAGGCGCCGGTCAAATAGAAAGTTTTATCTTGCTGCGGTTTATCCAGCTGGACTGTTCCGTAAAATATTGTTCATCATTTTGGAGCGTAAACAAAGTTTGCTAACTCAGTTTGGTCTGGTACAGACGAACTGATGGCTTTGAATGCAACGTGTGTATCGAACACTACATTTTGAGAAACATACTAAACTGACCACAGAGCAGCGTGATGATCAGCACGACTTAAGCCCAAACAAACTACTGGCGACTCAACAAATCATAAGTCACCATTTATTAATCACGACTGCACAGTATAAACAATATAATAATCTAGTTGTGGTTCTCATAACAATTTCAATCGCATACAATGTGGCTACAACGCCTAAAGACTGTCTTAAGCACGGGTTGGCATGGAACATGTTCCGCAACTTATACGCAAATAGAGCCTTGAGACGTTTCGTCTGGTAGACTACTGCAACCTTTATGAGCTTGTAGATAGAGTAGGTGGTTGGTTACGTCATGCAGCGGTTTATTTATTAAAAATAATATTATAATTACTGGTTACTATTATGCACATAGTCATCAATGGATAAATGGTGGTTACACGCTTGATGCTCGACTTTATTTTAAAGAAAGAACAAAATGCAAGAGAAAGTCTAGTTTTATTTCCGATGTAAGAAGAAATCACTGTTATGAAACAATCTCGAACAAGCAAGCTAACGGTCTTACGGGTAGTGGCTAAAAACAATAAAGTTGTTTTATTTCATTTTTTATGCAGATATCAATGCGCAATTAAACACTACTAAGGGACATGGGCCACAGGTAATATATTGTCCATGTGTAAGTGTAATAGTATTCTAAAGTTCTCTACCTGCTTTTATAAATTAACGTGCTGTGAAACTATTTGACATTCGTTTTTACAATATTTAATACTTATGTTGTATTCTATAAACCTTCGGAATATTTTTATCCTCTAAAGATAAATCATTGAATTTTCTAATCTGTCATTTCTTATAAATTCGCTCCAAAACTCTCCCTTCACATTGTAACATTTATATAATTTTAGTCCATTTCCAGGGATTACCATAAAAATATTCTTTATTAGCAAAGTCTTTTGCACAAAATTTCCATTTGATCCCATTTATAAAGGCACCATTGGTGATAATATATGGATACAATATTTTTAATTTAGAAACCGCGTTCTAAAATATATATGATATGATGTTATATTCGTTATTGACTTGGAAAAATTGTTAATTAATTCCAATGAAATTACAGGAATTATAAACATATATTAAATTCTATTGAAATGCTTTTACGTACATAATTGGTAACTATAAATTTCAAAAATGATAGCTTTTGTCTCATTACTTACTTAGTTTTTTTCAACAGGATACAGGTCAATCGATTCCGGTAATAATAGCCACATTTTCGGTTAAGCTTCTGCTCGTTTCCGTAAAGTTCCTGGGACAATTTTTTATAAAACACCTCAAGTGGCAAAAGCTTCTCTACAGATTCCACAATATTGATAAAATTCTTATTAAAATATATGGGTGGTGCACCATGAGTATATTATTCTACCTTTCCTTTATATCTTCTATCCCAAACGTTTACTGTGAGGGTTGTTCCAGAAGGGACTTGATTTATTAGATCATAAAAACTAAAATATTTATCTAAGTATTATCCTATTTTACCCGTTTCCATTTACTATGATACAAAACTAATGCAAATAAGAAATTTAAATACTCACGATTTTTCCTTAAGGTACGATAACGTGTTTACTTTTGATAAGGATATCCACCAACTCATGATAAGTTTCCATTTGCATTGTATGTATCATTATATAAAATATAAACGAATGCAAATAATATAAAAGACGTTTATCAAATATTTATCCTGATATAAGGCTTATGTTTCTAATATTTGAAGCGCAAACTAACAACAAATAAGAGGGGAAATAAAATGGCGAAAACCTGTTGAGATAGATAATGCGCTTGAAAAATAATTGAGGAACAAACATTATATGAAAGCAAAGTCTTTGCAAACCTGAACAACAATATTGTTAATTTACACACGTCATCTTCAATTTGTTGCCGCCTCCTTTTGACCCAGTGCCTACATTTTTTGCCTATTGTATCAGATTTTGCACGCCAACTCGTTAAACTAATCGCATAAATTTATGGATATGTTTCCAATAAGTTGTGGGCATTGAAGACCGTTCTTTCCTGTTGGCTAGCTTATGTGAGGCAGTTTACTCATGATAGTGAAAGTTATAACACGGAGCATACCGACACATATTGAAATTAAAAAGTTGCGCTAATAAAACTGTAGTTCCGGTTTTAAAGAAAAAGCATTACGACATTATGGTTGTGCTCATATCGTTTGCTCTTGTTGGTCGATAAGGATACGTGATATACTAATAGAAATTAATCAGAGTGCGGTCATCCGTAAGATTTAGTACTTCGTATCGCACGTGTGATATATTAACCAAGATGGAAAAATTCAAATCTTCATTTAAGAGTCACATGGGCAGGTCAATGAACTGGTAATAGCAAAACTCATTTAACGATAATGATAACACACCGAAAAATGGGGTGGACAAGGATAATTAATCATGCGTTACGACCTGGCGCTTTATTATTTAGGGTACACACGAATCGTTTTACTTAGTCTAATCGAATTTACTGGTTACTCAAAATTATATATTTACAAATAATCCAAACGTATTAAATCAATTTCGTTTCATCTTCAGAAATAAGGGTAAACCTGAGGCTTATAGTATGATAATTATCAGGATAATTTGCTGATATTTTAAGTAAAAATCATGTAAAAAAATATAACTTTAATAATGAATTATTATATTATAAATTATAAATTTGTAACATTTGGGTTCATTTGTACCTATTTGGTAAGGTATAATCAAAATAAATTGATTTATGTGCTAGTGAATTTACCGTCAAGTACATTTATTTTGTGGACTAATAATTAATAATTGAGCATTGGTGATGTATTATTTTGATTTATAAAATGTATAATTAGTAAAATATTGAGCTACCACTCTCTTCAAAGAGTATGTTTTTACATCTTGAAAAGAAGCCATTCTTTGGAATAGTAACAAAATTTATCTGTGTCTTACTAATAACGTAGGAGATTTAAATAAGCGAATGGTTTTTAAAACATGTCATGAATCTCGGTTACTAATTATTTAATATTTTAGTAATTAAATAAAAGCTTAGCAAATTAACTTTCTCATTTGGAGTTCATGCTTCAATGCAAAAATCCATTATTGTCTAACCTAGTTAATATAGTTTTCCCTCAAAATGTCCTTTTCCAATTATCCTAAGATCTCTTTAAATTTTGATAATAAATAGGAGCCATACTTGGGCTACATGACGGATGACCTAGCTATAAAAATCGAATTTCAGAATAACAGCTTGTAAAATCGTGTCATAACAGATGTGTGCATTGTCGTGCAATTTTTGTACACTTTTTAAATTGTATCTCAACGATTTACTCGAATATTGTCATTGATGGTTGATTGGACGACTTTCGCTTTTCTGAGACGAAACACCGTTATCGTCACTATTCCATTGAATTCTTTTTAAAAAGATGGTCACAACACAAAGTCCTAGTACAAATCTTATGAGCATTCGGAGAATATTTTAGGCGAAAATGAGATGTATCACGCTTAATTCCTCCCCTTTCAAAAATCTTTTAAAACTCTCTTTTTCGAATAGAATATGAAGGAGATTAATCACCATAAGCGTCTGTGGTTAGCTGAGACAGGTACAAACTGTAGGTACGAACAAAAGTTATATAGCCCTTCAAATACAGAATTTGAAATTTGAGATATATATGATAAATGTGGAAAATAAAAACATTTTGTATGATAATTGACGACAAACATATTTTCTTCATTAGCTAAACGATACAAGTACTGTAATTCTTTAACAAACTGAAAGTTGCAACACTTAATGTGTGCATTGCTTAACAATTATTTTTATCCTATGAAACTTAAGTTTTATATTCAGTAACTTCAAAACAAGAATAAAATAGCACTTGAATGTGACAATCATCTGACACTTTAGTTGCACCCTAAACAAAACTACAGATTTTCCGTGCTCATGAATTTTTACGACATACACTGGTTTATACGGTTTAAATATGCCTATTTATGGTATTGTATCGCATCGCTAGGAATTTTCATACAAGCGTTAACGTGCTCAACAAAGACATAAAATATCAACAAAGGGAATGTCTATAACAGTGTAACGTGATCCTTCATATTACATCGCGCAAAGACAATATTCAATGTGTAAACGCAACAATAGTCTTTAAATTCGCTCTGCCGTATGAACTGGCAACTGGTAAGAGTGGAAAACTTCAGCCATCCACTCATCTTTCACAGAGCCGTACATTAGAGTACTAATTTCCATCCCTTTTCAGCCGCTCATATACGCGAGTTTTAACGTGTTGCATATTTAATTGGTCGCTTATTCTAGTGAAACGAGCTTTTGGAAAGCTTATGCAAGTAGATAAACTGCAAGGATAAATTTATATGCGCGCGCCAACGAGAATCTCTTAGTAAACAGAAATTTCTTTTCGTCTCGT
The DNA here is from genome assembly GCA_033557835.1 of Helochares maculicollis. Lineage (NCBI taxonomy): Eukaryota > Metazoa > Arthropoda > Insecta > Coleoptera > Hydrophilidae > Helochares > Helochares maculicollis. Next base: position 17,272 of record JAWQRO010000430.1, read on the forward strand.
GCCTTAATAATTTATTTCACTGTTCAAAAATTCGCTCATCTATCTCAGTGCGGTTCTCGAGTTTCCTAGTTTGTAATTAAACCATTCCAGCCGCTGGAATTCTATGGTATTGTATTTCTCTGTTACTCAGACTCTTCGTAGCATCCAGGGAAAATAAAAATGCCTTAGAAATTTTATTAGTTTAGTAATTAAATTTTTTAAATTCTTACATTTAGGCCAATTTTATAAGTGGCACTCCAATTTTACTGAAATAAGTTCTAATTATAGCCATCAACTACGCTATACATATTATCCAGGTTGTAATAATTATATTCAAAATTTAATTTGAATCGTCATTCCATTTATGACTTGCACTTCGGTCCCTTTTGATACCAAGGGGAAATTGTGCAAAAGAATCCAGAGTTTCCAATTCAAACCCCTAACTCCAGACGATTACATGTATCCGCACCCACGACCTGTAAATTACAGCTGACTCACCAAGAAAGGGAGACCAAAACAGCGTCATAAGTTTTTATATGAAAGTATGGCTTGTGTTTTATTGGTCTGTGACCAGACTTTTGGAGAAAGATTTTGTTCGAACAATAACATTTTACGTGGATACCTGCGCATTTGAAAAATATAGCTCTTTCGCAATATTGAATTTCATCTTTTATTTTTTGTTGATTTCCATCGGGCGCGTTTAAAAATACTGCTCTTGCCAGAATCGCTTTTCCGAGAATACAGAGATAACAGAATAACACATCGATCTGGGGAGTTGTGCTTCAATTTGCTCTACAACTACGTGGAAAATATTTGTATGTGAAAACTTTCCTATAATTTTACAATAACTTAATATTTTAAATCTTTCGATTATGATTAAATATCTGAGTTTGTATAAACAGTAGATTTAATTCTCCACTTTATTTATATTATAAACGTGTAAGCTGCAGAATACACCGACTTTTTTAAAATGCCGTGTTTTGCTCCTTTTTCGTAAGATTGAATTATCTATTTGTACACTAACATCAGTTTATATCAATTTGCAAGTAATTTGCATTTTATAAAATCAATTTTGTGTGTGTGTGTATGCGTGTATGTACATACTGTTTGCGTTAAAATTTGGCATACCGCTACTATAGCCAAATCGAAGATTCGAACTGGACAGTTCCACCGGAAATAGCTGTTTACCTAAATCAAGCTAAAATTCTCATCACACATTGAATATCAATAAAAACTTGTACATATAAAATTTTGACGTGATCGAACCACTAGAAAATGTCTTATATTAATTAGGCTGCGAAGCGATAAATAAATCGAAACATTCTGCACATATGCTAAAACTTGCATGTTGCAAAATTTACCATAATTATCTCTTGTACTCTATTTATGATTATCCAATTTTTTCGTTATTGATAACGTCATGCCCATCTTTGATCTCAACATTTACTATAATTAGTTGTTGTAGTCGTTATTCTTCTATAAAATTTTACGACTTTTCATGATATCTGGTAGAAATTTGAAGATATTTGGTACTGCAAAATTCGTGCTTAGTTTTAGGTATAAAAATAGATTCTAACTTATATCGATCTTGCAATGACGCACTTATTTTGTCTATTTCCCAATGGCATTCTTAAAATCTAAGTATATTTCTTAAAACTTGAATTTGATCACTTCATCTTTCCTCTGGGTCAACTTGCATTTGTAGTGCTTTAGTTTTTGATTATTATCAGTTTGAATATTTTGTCCCAGATTTTTAATCTTTTACAAACTTAGAACTTTTAATACTTAAACTTTTGAACAACATGCCTAGCTTTTGCAGTTTTTGGCAGCGAAATCTTTAAGTTTTAATGTGGTTTCGATTACATAATCTTCAATTTTTCATACTCATGTCTTGAAAGATTCATTCTGAACACTGGCCTGTTAAGTTCTGAAATTTCGAACTATTTTGAAACTCCTCGGATATTTGTAGTAAGACTGAATAGTGGTAAGAAATGTTCAAGTTTTATATTAAACTCCAAGTGCTGTTTAAGCAGGACACTTTATGCTGATAATTTCATCCCAAAATTTTAAAATTTTTACTTTTAATAATAAACTTCTAACTCTAACATACCTTAGATGTATAGTTTTTTGATCCTGAAATTAAATGTTTTTAGAAAAAATGTTTGAGTGTCTTATCTACTAATTCTTGACTTTAGGTTCTGAAATTTGAACGTTTGAATGATACGTACAAACCATTTCAGTTTAAAGCCGTATAATTCTAATAATGATATTTTAATAATTGCTGATTGAGACGCTGCAGTCTATCGTTCTGATTTCATAAATTTTACCACTGCAATTTCTTGAATTTTGATGCTGTAGTATTTTCATTAGATGTGAATCATGTAAGGAAATGTCGTGTGGAAACATTTCACACTATACCAATAATAAATAATGGTGTCTCTATTAAAAGTTGAAATCAAAACAAAGAGGAACTCGCACAGAAAAAGCTTAATGAATTTCAATCACGACTTCAATATGTATAAAATACTGTTTATCCATAATTCAATAAATTTTCCTCTCGAAGAACAAAGTTCTGCCTTGAATTCCCGGATGCTGTGCGTGATGAGACATCAATCGATATGATACGCGCCGACTTCCGAGATCAGACTGAGAGGGCACTCTCCTCTTGCTTGGCTAGGTCTTGTTTAGGTGGAACCTCCCATGTTTTTCGGCTGGCGAAAATATCTCGATTTTATGTTTGCCTGAAATCCGTCCGACTTGCAGGAGACACTTTTCTAACGCTAAAAGCTAAGAGCGGCGCTTCATTTTAGTTTTATTTTTCTCTTGAAATGCGAAGCATCCACCCGATTCTTTTATTTTGCCCTTGAAAGATTACTTCCAATCCAAGGTAAAACCTACTATATCTATTGTCTTTCAGCAAGAAATATTGCTTTTCTGTTTAAAAGAAATATTGGTTTATTATATATTTACTATACTCTCTTTGGTTTGTTGTATTTCTATTTGTTTTGCTCCTCGCTCTGTCCTACTTGCTGGAATAAATAAATAAATAAAATAACTAAAAATTACTAATTGAAAATGTTTTGACTGAATTTAATTTTCTCGTGGATCTCAATTAAAAGTCGCATTCAATTTAAATGCTTGAATGGAAATGCAGAGTTATTTTTATCAAACTATCTGTTTGCTATTTTTCGAAATGTTTAACACTCATGACATATTTACATATTTTATGAATTTTGTTTGAGGGCTAGTTATGAAACAGTTTAAAACTGTCACATGGCCTATTTATGAATGTTTATTTTGTAACGTTGCCATAAGTGATTTTGAGTAGTGTACATAATTCATAAATCATGTGTAGTTTACATAATGCAGAATTCAGGGCCCTAAAACTATTTGTAAAATTTCAAAATTGTACGCACTATCGCCTAAGTATTTGTTGAATGTTGATATTTTATACTATCCAACAAGCTGACTGCACTTAGAGTAATTAAGCGGTGAACTAGTTTTCCTAATCGTTTTTACTAAAATGTACACCGCAAAATGATGTCAACGAACGATAATTTTATGAGCGCCTCAGCACGGAAAACACGTAGAAAAAATTTAAAGAGTTAAACAGTGCATTTAAACAGTTGAAAATACATACGTTTTGCATGGCTATGACTAAAAGTAATTAACGAATCCCAGTTTAGTTACTAAAATTACATCCACAGGAAACGTTGAATTAAGGAGCAAAATTTATATGAAAGTACGAGCTGTCCCTGTTAAGAGAGAGCAGCAAGCCATAATTTATACACGAAAAGATATGCATATCGCGATCATTTACATAGAGATGCAGTAGATGCGAAGGTTTGTGATACTCGTTAGTAAAATGAACTTAGTTTGTTTGATCCATAAATTACGATCAGCAGAGGTCGCACTCTATCTTTGATAAGAATCAAAAGAAAAAAGGGAAAAATAATCGTGATCCTTTAGCGTATGCTTAATTATCAGATTAATCGTATGCAAATGGTGGTTGCAGAAGGCGTAATAAAAGTAGTTAAGATTGTTTTAGAGTTCTGCCTTTGTGAGTTTGTTATTTACACACCTGTTTATCTAGCCATTGCGCTATTGCACGCAAAGAGAGAGACAGTAACGAGGTATATTGTCGAGGTATCAAAGTGTTTCTTACTATTCTAACAGCAGTTTTATCCTATAATTAGGCAAAAACAATAGTTCTGCTCTCACGGGCATCAAATGCATAATGACTTTTTTTGCTTTGGTTTTTATCAATATTTAATTGATATTTCATTTTTGATAATCGATAATCTTTCGAACCATTTCGTATGTAACGACCTGTGTTGGTAATTAAATACTTTTGTATTGTTATTACGATGTAAGCTGTCGATCATTGAAACACATTTTGAAATGATGGCAGCATAAAATATAACCACGCTTTTTCTTGCAATACTCCTATAATCGTCATTTTGCATAAAAGTATATATTTTAAGAGTGAAACAAACTAAGTAGTGCACGAACATATTTTCAATGTTATAGTTTGTATTCTAAGGTAGCCTTCACAAATACACACCTACATGCACATCTTTTCATGTAAAAACACATATTTACAATAAGACCGCCGCATGACTGATTAATCTACTCAACTTGCTGGTTTCCTGCAACACGAAACCATTTTGTAGCTTCAAAATGATTGATGGATGAGATATGGAAACACAGACTTACTTTTATTTTGTTTAAGTTAAATCTTCGTCAGGTTTTATAAATGTTCCTGAAAAATTGCTATTCTAATATTAAAACGAACAATTTTATTTTTACATGAAAAACACTACTAATTTTCAGCTTAGATGCATCATGTTTCTAAATAAAACAAAGCTTACATTAGCAAATTAGAAAACTATTAATTTGCAATGATTGTAAGCTATAATTTTTTTCATTTACTGTAAAATGTAACCTCTATACAACATAAACACGACAAAAATCATGACATAGCTAACTACATTTCTAGATCCACAATTTCTTAGTGATTACTTGTCCTGAATGTGTCACGTATTGAGTTGTGTCTCCTAGGTCAATATAACAGATGAGCAGGATATGCCTAAAATGAGCATCAGGTTATGTCGTTTCCCATTAACATTAATTAAGTTTATTGTACAAGATGCAGTCAGTTTATATAAATTTTTCTTCAATTATTATAGCTATGATATAATGACTCTTCGAAATGAACGCATCAGATTATCGCTGATGATGATATCTAATGTATGTATCAAAGCTATTTTAAACATTCTTACCTATAACTTATTGGAGATCTTTGATTAAAGTGACACGTCCGCTATTGCATTCATTTTTAAGGATTTTTTAGGGAAAAAAAAGTTCTGCAACAGCTAAATAAATAATATTACCGCAAAGTCGCAGTAATACTTTCCTAAAAGTGAACGTCACGTTGACTCGACAAAGCAAATTTAATTATTTTTAATTCAATTGCATTGTAGTATTCAGTTTTGCTTATTTGAGCATTACCTTTTATTAGTATTTGTAAATTGTTGAGGCTTTACCCAAATATAATTATAATAATGTATAGAAAATTAACTAATGGCATGTGGTATTGATAGCGTCTGTAGTTTCAATGCCAACAAATAGAAAAACATAAGCAAACTTAATCTATTGGGAGGAGTTGGCCAGTCAGCAATTTCTATTATGATAAAGACCGATCGCTCAACCGGAGATCCTGCAAAATGGTAACCATCCATTGTGGAAAAACGTGGCGTCGACCGCTCGTCCGTTTTGTGCAGATATAGTGCTACTAATTCGTTAACCTTTTGTAATCCAAACTATGTACTATATGTTTCTGCTGTGACGCAAACTTACCACTATATCTACAAAGCAGTAAAATGTTCATTAAATAGGATAATGGAATAATTCTGGCTGTAATTTCTGAGTTTAATTCGAACTACGCTGAAAGCGGAGCAAATTTCATTGCTGTTTTTATTTCGGGCTGTGATTAAAACATTCATTATGTTCAACAATAAAAACTGTTCTATTTTTAATTTACTATTTTTTTTAGTCGTGAAAAAGTAATTTTATGAGTCATAAAAATAGCTAGTGCACACACAATAACTCTGTTTGTTTCTGTTGAAAAATGCTGTGCAGCAATTAATATTAATTTGAAAACAAATGAAAATAGGGAAATAATCTTTCGAAACGCCAAAACAAAAAAGTATTAGATTGCAACATATTTCATAATATCTCTTATTGATTATTTCATATTTCTACATCACTTCAAATATAATCGGAATTTTTACGTTCCGTATAAATTATTTTAAAACGTTTATGCCGATTTAATTAATATGAACAACTACAATAATAGTATTATAATATAAATAATATTTATTTTATAGTTCTAAGAACTTAAGAATGTGTAGGCTTACTTTCTATTGCAAGCATAATTTTTACATTCCCTTATCACAGAGTATACATTCACATATTTAAATTGAATATTTAAAGCTTTCCTTTGTCACTGAACCTTTGTTTCTATTTTAATCTGTTTTTGATGTCTTAAGTTTTTGACTGCATTCTGATTTTGTGGATTTTTCAGTTTTTTTATACTTTAAATTTATACGTTGTAAATTTTGTCTTTACATTCAAACTTATTATATTCCAAATTTTCTTCATATTCTTCTTTACTGCTGGCACGAAGGCACAGCTGAGAGGTTTCTTTATTTTAGAAGAAATCTTATCTTTCTCGACTAATTTTGTTCTTGTTGATATTCGATTGTAGTTTACAATTTTAAGAGTTGACAAAATCAGATTTAGTTATGTACCATTACGTTTCTCAAACGATGTAAAATATGAGTACTTAAAGATATTTCGCTAGTAATTTGAAATTACGTATGTTGAATGAAGTTAGTTTATATTATTGCAGTAGTAATCGAAAGATATTGTATAATATTTTGTGTCATAGTTAAAGATTATAGCTAATTAAAATATATTTCTTATCAGTTTTTTTGCTTATACTTTTGGCAGCAGCTTGAGTTATTTAATAAGTTTGGAAAAGATAACAGAACGTCATATTCAATTTTATGAACAATCCTTTCAATGACATTAAATACTTTGCATGACGCGAATTGGTGATATGGATCACTAAAAATATATGCGCATCATTTACAAAACAGATGTCACACAAAATCAATAACTAAACATTCCTTTCGATTTCAAGTAAATGCCCATTGATTTTGCATCATACTCTGACCACCCAGATTATATTTATTAATAAACCTATTGAAAAACCATTTCACTAGCACTCGAAATAACCCAAACCAAAAAGCGTTCGGCTTTTTTTATCTAAATATAAGCTCTGTAAGAAAAAAACCACGTGTTAATGTGAAATAAATTAAGTACAAAATACTCGACAATAACCAGGCAGACACGCCATCTCGTGGGAAGAAAGAGCATTTATATTTACATTAACATCCTTTTTACGTTACTTTAAGCTACCATATAATGATTAGGCTTACGATTTTTCTATTCTAGATTAACTATTACCGCAATTTTGCTAATCTTTTTATCTAAATATAGTATACAACTTAAAGAGGTTACCTTGACTCTTACATGATTTAATCTAACAACCATTTCCTTTATATTATGACTTTAATTTTGAGTTGTGCCTCTTTAACCATAAAAAATTAAGATTAAGATTCATTAGTATTTTTTAATTATAATAATATTGCATAATTTGCTCTTGTAAAAAAAGCGTTAACGTAGCTTCATGAAAAAAATGGCTTTTTATGAGCCATTATAAATTGTAGAGACAATAACTACACTACTTATAAAACAAGCACATACTCGTTCAATCAAATTGGCCACAAAAAGTTGTGTTGAACTATAAATAGATCTGATGTCCTTCGCAAAGAATAATGTTATATTAGTTTAACAGCAAAAATTCGCGCGTTGAAGATTATGTAGTAATTGTAAAAAGTAAGTACCAACTACATACATATGATGACATAATCTTTAATGGCAGGGGTCGAGGCTCACGCAGGGAAAGTGTTACTAACTTGAATACTATAATTTGCTCTTAGTAGTTCAATCGAAAGTGATGATTATATGCAATTTACTGCATGCGATAGACAAGTTAAAAATATTCCCGAGGTCGTGATCCCGATTGAATACAATCGTTTTTAATAATTTATTTGCCGTCACCAACGAAAATAAACTTGCATTTTTTCAAAAGGAATTTGCAATGCGAATACTTGTTTGTAGAAACCAAACTGGGTTCTAGTGACAAAAATAATTGCAGCGCTTTTCCTTTAAAAAAGATCAAAATTTAACTTAATAGAAAAGTGCAGCCTTTTTATGTCAATTGTTAATTGTCATTGATAATTATTAAAGATTTGGAATTAGCCGCAGCTTCGCTTGCGTCAATTTTAGAATTTTCGTGAGTTCTTATGATTATTGACAAATACAATTACATGTTCTGTTATCGCTAACTCTACACCAAAACATATTCTCCCTGGTGCTTAAGTCAACAGATGTTTCCTTCAGGTGATTAATAAAAAGTTAATCGCAGTCAAACAAGAAACTAATTTAGGGTTTTACTATTCTGTTTCATTTTGGGTGGCCGAAACCTTTGCCCAAATTTTTAAATGCTAGCGATTCGCCCATAATTGAATTTATTTATTTTAATTATAAAATTTAAGTCCATAAAATGTTTGTCGCTGCGAAGTGAAAGATTCAGCGTCTTCTTTGTTCGAAATCATCTGTGCGAACAGATTTTAAAGTATTCTGATAGCTACTACTTTGAAAAAATACTCATTCTGAAAGAGACTTTAAAACTTGTAAGACGCCAAAACTGATCGAAGAATAATTACCCTAAATAGTGCTAAGGTATTACCTTAAAATTTTCCATTTTTCAGTAAGTTGAGAGTTCTGTTTTTTCTCTCCTTAGTTTATTATTTTATACTACAGCATAATAAAAAGGAACCTTAGATACAAAAAAGAGTTTTCTTAAGTGTGGGTTGTGAAGAAACACTATCCACTAATTGTATTTTTAATATAATTACAACTGTATTTCTCACTGTTGTAAAACATTCTTGTTAAGTTTATCATATTTAAACGCCAAACATACCAATTAGTTTCACTTATTTAAGTCGATACGCACACCTAATAGTTGTGGAAGATTCTTCATCGTTTTAAAAAGGTAAAAACGAGAGTTTAATTAAGAGCGACGTAAACATTTAAAAAATTCTCCAAAGTTTAATAATGGCGTTGCTAGTTTGACAATGCAAGAATCCTACTCCATTTCTTCCCCTTAACCCGATGATGGATAATTGATGCAACACGTAAACTGTTTTGAATAAAATCTAAACCAAACTTGCTATTTATAGCATCCGCGATTCGCAAACCATGGATATTTTTATAGACTAACGTTGCTCCCTTCTTGAATTGAATATTCCTAAAACATACTTTTATAAAAAAAAATCACTAAAAACTATTGTTGAAAGATATCTTAATAGAGTAAAACAAATTTTTCTCAATAGTAACACCAACCATTTTGAAATATATGGTAAAGTCCTACGAACAAGACATTTTCAATTCATGGCATGAAATGTCTAAAACCATGTACTTTTATTTCTCAACTGCAACACTAGTCATTTTTGATATCTCTACAAATGCCTTTAACTTATTGCTTTTAAAAAAGAATATTCATAAAAATTTACCCACTAGTAGCATTAACGTTTTATGGCTATCACATTAAAAGTATTAAAAAAAACATTTCAGTTTCACCCCATTGAGAGCACAACTGTTAAAACATTTGCTACTCACACTATAAATACAATTAAATGTTGGCATTCTACTATTTATTTTAGTAGTTAGGACTGATACATCTATAAAAATATTTTTCGGATGCAGTATAAATTCTGTTATGTACTTGCTTTTAAAGTACACAATTTCCAACGTACTTACACTTTCTATTTGTGCCAAAATAATTTATATCAAAGCTTTATAGAAGTAAGCAAGGTTTGGCAAACTTGAGGCTGTAACATTTTTCTCTGGTTTCTGTTCTAGATCTGATTACACTAGCGAAATTATTTTGAAATATTAATGCACGGATTTACTGACGTGAAGCAAAACCCGCTTCCTCTTTAGTTTAAACATGTTTTGTAAAAGGTGTAAATATAAGTCTCTGAATTTTGAAGAAAGATTTTAAAAGTTCCATTTTCATATCTGAAGTGTTAGGGAGTTGGAAAACACATTCTTATTATTAATTTAAGCAACTCAAAAACTTCCTTTAATCGTTATATTTTTACTCCATAATCAATAACTTCTCTATGCTTAATTAATGTGGCATTTATGTCTCCCTATTTTTCACTAAAAATATCTCTAAACTCGTTAAAAGGATCAAGTCTTATGAAAACATGCTTAAACTATTAGGTTAACATTCCATTTTTCAGTTCCAACAAAATATTTAATCTTGGTAAATTTTTTTGCATCATTCAGATTGTCGCATTTTAAGATTTGTTATCCAGTTTGAAACAAACAGTTTTTATTAGCGAAAATTCTAACCTAATGACAGTAATTTCAACACATAAATTCATGTTTTATTCGTCCATGTAGCACCCAATAATTAAATATTGAGATCAGAAATTAGATCAAGTCGTGGATGTAGAAGAGGATTTATGTAGATCTATCCGGGCTTATTACTATGCGAGCTCGATCTAATTAATATTTCGTAATATAAATACATGCCATCAACAGAAATATTAATTACTTTAACTTTCCTTGCTAGGTTGTATTTACCCGTTTAATACGATCCTCATATACAGAAACCGCAGCCAAGTTTATGTTGAAATACTTGATAAGAACCAGGTATTCGATATTTATATAAGTACTATGTTCTTCGATTATGATAAAGTAATGTAAAAAGACAGAGGATTGATAAATATTTTGTTTTGTATGCGATTAGGAAATAATAATTTTCAGAATTAGAATAGAGGAACATAAAACTTTAAATACTTCTGATATTTAAAGCATGAATTTACATTCTCGTTTCATATATGTATAATGAAATATCAGCCAGCATTTCAGGCAAATTTTAGCTTTTTTGATAAAATACTTTTATTAATTATAAATTCCAAATTAACTTGTTTTCCCTATAGGAAAATCGCCGGTGAAACTTTCTACAGTAATTATAATTTAGAGGGCGCATTTTACAATTCCCATTGGCTTTAATAAAATTACCCAAATCTAAATTGACACCAAAAAGTTGCAACTTCATTATAAATTTCTATTTTAATAATTCTAGAGTATGTATATGCATTGATGAAGATTTTATTTAAAGATTAATAAACATTAGATATGTTTTATTAGCATTTATAGTAATTTCAGCTACCGAAATGTAGCGAATGTTCGTCCATCTAACACCAAAATTATTATTTTCACTACATTATAAACAGTATTATTGAGCATCTCGAAACCATTTTCTGTACTTAAATATCATTTTATCATAATACATTTTGCTTTATTTTTACATAAGGTCTGGGTAAACTCGTACAATTAATGCATCTTTGTTCATTATAATTATAAATTGTGTTGCATATCATTATTACTCAATGGCCTATCATGCCGAATGACTAAGTTTTGCTAAACCAAATTACTCCAGAAAATACACATTGGGACAGCCTTGCGAGATCAAAAGGCTGTTTTTTAAATTTTAGCCAGTAATATGTTTTACCGTAAATGAAGTAATAAAACTGGAAAATTAATTCGTTGATTCTTTGTTTACGCAGTCTGCGTATGACACTTGCATATGTAGCTTTTACTGCCCCCTTGGATGCAATACAATTAACTAGCCCATTTGAGCTTTGCAACTAGCATCCCCCATGAGCATTTGTGTGTGTAAAGTATTCTCACGAATAAATAAATATATACTGCTAGTTGTGAACTTTAACGAATCGCTGACAATGCGATTTGATCCTAAATTGCAACTGGAATTTAACGTCAGTTTAATCAAATATAAATAAACTAAATATAAATAATTATCAACTTTAATTAAACTGGTTTGAATTGTGGTTGATTAACAATAGTAATATTAATAAAATATTAAACGGAGAACAAGATTTATTACATTGAAGTGTAGGGGGAGATCGAGCTAATATTAAACATACATTTATGTGTACTAGGCATTTCAATGACACAAGTGTTTCGTTAAAAATCAAATGGAATATAAGTATCTAAGTTTACAGACCTCTCTGACGCCAAAAGGTTCTAAAAGTATTTAAAGCATCTGTACACAAGGAATCTAGATTCTTTTTATTTTTGTTTTTCATTCATCCTACAAATCACATTTAAATATGAATGTTCGTAAAGATATCTTATTACCTATATTTCTTATATTTTAAAGTTCTTATGTCTATACGAAAACCAGCGAAATCATTCCTTTGTCGAACATGAAGATGACCGTAATCAAGCAAAAATGCATCTGTCGTTGTTAGCCATTAGAAATACAATGGATTTATTTACATAAGTTATTACTTACTTGCAGGTAAAATGGTGTATTTAGGAAGAATTATAAAAAACTAGTAGACAGAGTAGGTATAGTTAGTAATGCTTAATGTAATGTAAAGTAACTCGTAAATACGCTCGACAATTCCCAAAGATTGTGTTCCAAACTCTCTGTTTTATTAGTTCCAGTTCACAAACAGCTGCAAAAAACATCTGCCTTTCGTCTGCTCGTGCATAAAATCATAATTAATCCTCTAAAAAGCGCACAAGTGTCGCTCTACATAAATGTGAATATACGAATCAGTGCTATAACGAAATTGCATATGCAGTTGGAATAAAAGGACTTGAATATAGTGATTAAATGTGCGTTTGCGTTTTGTTGACATCTGTTCGTTATATAACATATGCACATATTTCTCTATTGTTCATAAGTACCTCTACTGTTCCTGGAGATATACTTAGTACATACATTTTTATCTTTACATATTTATCGCTAAATAATATACATATATTTTTGAACGATTTTAATTATATACTCCGTTCTCATCTACGACAAAGGTTATCAAAATTTACTTAACATCTACGGAGACAAACGATTGAATTTCGTATATATTTCAGACAATAATTCAATCAAAATGACAGCCTTGGAAGCAAGAGTGACAACTATCTCGATAATGTACTGTAATGTCGCCGTTCTCTTATTATTTCCGTTAAATTTCTTCCTTGTTCTCACTAAGTACTGATAACCGTGCATCCTATAATATCTCTAATTAATTACTTTGAATGGAAATAGAAATCAATCAATTCGCTCTTTCGATAATAACTCATTTGTAATAATAACAAGTCCTGATATTTTATCGCAGTTAATTACGATTAAATATATGATAGTTAACATCTATCGAATTTATCTATATGTTTAAATATCGTAGGCGGCTGTCTGGTTCGCCTACTTGATATACTTTTGAAATGGCGTTTTTTACGATGTTTATTACCAGAACGCCTAAACTCAAGACCTTGACATCCGAACGTATAGAGACGCGTGTTATTTTTATTTTCACATCTCAAACTTGTTCAGTACGTCTTACAATATACTTTTCACATAATAACCGAGCGTGGCATTGGAAATTCACTTGAATATTTTAGCTTTCAAACTACCATTCTTACTTCAAAGTAAAAGCTCAATTTCATACGAGTGGGTTCACCATGTAATTTTAGCAAAAATGTAATAGTAACTTCAAAGAACACTTGTATTACATAGCACACCTATTTCTATTAATATACATTTTTTTTCTAAACCCATTTAATAGAGAAACATCTTTTGGGCTTCTTTTAAGAAAATAGTGTGAAAGTGGCGAAAATTTAAACCTTATTTACAACATCTCTACATCCCCAGAACCTGCAAAACTTAATTTTCTACCTTACCAATTTGTCATTCCCGTGAAGAAATTGATTACCATCGGCACACTTATTAACCTTTTTGCCGTATAGGCGTAGCGAAAAGCAATAATAGCGAAAATATATCTATCAGGAGGGAGACGTAATTCCTTTGTGCATATTCCTTCGCCGAGAGTACGAGGAAAATTGTCGGGAAATTGGAACTTTCCTACTTGATCATCAGAAAACTATCTCAAGCAGATTTATTTACGTCTTTGGGCCATTGCCGAAGGTCTTCATGCATTTTCCTGAAAATCGATGACTCCCGTACCGTCGAATATGGAGGGAGACTATCGGACTTTTTCAATTAAATAGACGTCAGGGGCACTGCTTGATACATCTCGAGATTCTGAAGATAGAGTTTTCTTTGTACACTTTAAACTCGACATATTTTCAAAAAGATTACTAAAACGCGTAATTAAAACGTAAAACAGTAATTTGATTTAATCTGCTCCTTGTTTGACGCAATTTATTTTGCATAATATTCGTGGTCGACATTTATTACCACAGTTAATAATCCTTTCGATTTACAACTTTAAGTTGTGCCGTAACGTGAATGTCCAGGAATAAATAATTGAATATACTAATCTTGAATGTCTGCATCATTCAATATTCCCGGAGGAATACATTTCTGTCATAAAAGTTTGAACGAATTTATGTACATATGATATATATATATATATATATATATATATATATATATATTAATTCTTGTATCGTTCAATATAATAATAGTAATCACGTTTTTAATTATTTTCATTGTTGGAAAAATCTCGCTTTTATGTTCCGCAAAACGAAATAGATATAAAGAAAGAAAACAAAATACCATACTTTCTCAACAGTTCCAAAAGAAGTACAGCTAGCAATATATCGATGCACAGGTACTTTTATGCTGTTTATATACTTTTGCTAAGGTTCCTAAGCTTTTAGTTGTTTTAAAATCTATAGTTTTTCTACTGTATATGTTCCTATTATTTTGACTATGTTCTTTCTAAGCTTTTAGTTGTTTTAAAATCTATAGTTTTTCTACTGTATATGTTCCTATTATTTTGACTATGTTCTTTTGACATCTTGAAATTTGATCCTCACGTCGATGCTTTAGTTAAGAATAGAAAATGATTTTTAAAAAACAAGTCAATGTTTGACTATGAAAATATCTTAAGGGATTACAAAACGAAGTGTAGGAATAAATCTTCTAAAAATTTAGACCGATTTCATTTTTCGCTACGACTAAAATAACAAAAATTAGCCGCTGAATATGATTGGATTTAAGAAAATTTCAACATTATTTGACTTTTCATGATTAACACAATTATATGGCAAGTTTCGTTATTTCACCCACGTTTAGATCGTCCAAAGCACAGTACAGTTCCTAAATTCTGGTAGCTGTATTTTAATTCCTTTGAATTTAAAAATGCACACCTAATAGGAAAGTAGTAATGCATTACGACCTGCATACGCTTGGCTTACTCGGGATGTGGAGTGTAAGTAAACGCACTTAAAAACTTCAAAGGAATAAGTGAACCAATAAAATAATATGTTAAAAAAAGACACTTTCGTGATCAAGAGATGAAAATTGTCAATTTAGAAAATGTATCTTCCGGTTTTTCATTGTACACAAGATAGCTAAAAATAGAGTTTTATAAACATAGTTTTTTATTTTGCTGGATTACATAATTTTTAAAATTTTCCGTTCCACTTTAGTTTGTATTTAAAGTTATTTAAGATTCAATTTTAAATGTTAATTTAGAAAAATGCAATGACTAGTTTGATACAAAAAGAAAGAATATAATATATAACTCGCTTCTAATATCGAAGGCTTTTGCATAAGTGTAAATTAATAACAATGCCTATTTAATATAAAATGTATGAGGTTTAAAAAATACGTTCAGTTCGACACTTGCAACTTAATTGATCTATTTAAACGACTAGTTTTGTTGAGAAAATTTTAAAACTACTTAGGTTGTATGGTGGTACTACGTGTCGCAAACGATTTTGCAATAAAAACCGTATCGCTCCACCTCAAAAGATGTGAACGTTATCATGCTTAGATACAAACATACACATTCACACACTCAAACGGCATGCCAAAATGGACACAGAGACCTTCCAAACATGCAAACCCGTTAAAATTTCTATGTTGATTTTTTTACAGTCGCAATACCTTTCCTTTACTATACAAAGTGCTTTGTATAACAATGCAGGAATGTAATTATAAATATTTTGTAATAAATCACTTTAAAACAACTTAATCGGCGCACCAGAAAGAACTAATTGACAGGCATAAAGTAGAACTTCAATTTGCTTTAAGTAGAATACAAATACAAAATATTCACTTCATTAATTTCTCTGAACTTTCCTTTAGATTAAAATTTGAGTTATTAATTCTCTCAAATGTGCCGTTCTTGTTTGATTCATCGTTAAACAGAGCTGTTTAGAACGAAACGACAGTTATTAAACTCGACTGGTGAAATGTCATTTGGGGATGTAGTTTCGCTGAATTTTCCACCATATTTCGCCAGCATATTTCAAAGCACCCGTCGCGGCGCCTGCATCTTACTTAGAACACAATTTTGCCTTCAGCATTCCGTATAACGATGCGACCTCCAGCGATTCAATTTAAATAAGAGGTTTCTTTGGAAAAATGGGGTAAATGCCTGAGCGCTATTCATTTTTTCTTCAATTGGTTACACGCTTTATGTACCGATCAAGAAGATGATCCAGATGGCAGGCTTTGGAGGTTAATCAACTCTTCTGTGGCATTCAAAATGTGGTAGGCATTGCTAATTTTCATTAAAACTCTCAAAGGAATAAATTATTGATTTTCACAACGTCATCGTGTTAACTCTTCTATATCACAACTGGCCTTTGCATTGTACTGAAGTAATCCTAAATAACGAGTATCATCCCCTGCTGAATGCATCAATACCCTCAAGTTGCAGGAGATAGAATTACGGGTCTCCAGCTATAATATTATACAATTTATTATCAAGGACTTAGCATTATCTTATCTTGCATCTGGTGAATTGTTGTGTGAAACTTGGAAGTGTTTTGGATTTGCGTAGTAAAGATAAGAAGTTATTTGAATTGATACTGTTCCTATTTTGCATTTTTACAAGTTAATTTAAAATAGATTATGCAAATTTAAATTCAATATTCGCCCGGATATCTTGCTTCCTTCTTTTTTCAATTAAGGCCAGGCCCGCTGTGCGTCCCACGAATCGTATATAATTCACTTATAAACCACCAAGTCCGAAAATGAAGACTAATGACACTTTAATCCTCTCAGGATTCGCAAATATTAACGCTTTAACGACATTTTCAACGAAATGGAATGGAATCGCAAAATGCATTTTATGTCATTAAGTGTCATTCTGTATAATAGTACTAGCGGATACGCACAATTAAAAAATATGACTTTTGTTTTTGTCAAACGAAATAACTGAAATAAAAATAATTAATAACACATTGCAAGTGCCACAACCTCAACACTTACTTCAAAAGCTACCCTCTTATTCAATTCTGAACGTAAATTTACCACTATACATTTTATCTGATTTGACAGATCCATTAATTCTACATCTATTAATGATGTGCCGTTATGTTTGCAACATTGGCACCATATGTGGCCACTTGCAAAATAAATGCGCCGAAAATATCTTCCACACATATCCCATATCCGTCAATATACCGAACCACTGTTCTGTATATGCAGGGAGTCCCCTATTTTTAGAAGCCCATCTCCATCATGCAGTCGCCTCCACCCTTAAATTTAACCCCTAATCGTATACGGCCCACCATGTTGGAATTCACCCACCCTAGTGAATCATCAATATTGGAATACTATCCCTTGGTTGTTAAAGAAAGAAGAGAGCCAAGAAACGCAAATTGCGGCTAGGACGTAGCATAGCGAGAGAAAGTACATGAAAATTGACGCAGATAGAGTAAGATGAAACGTCCCTGAAGTATTGCTGTCATTGTCTGTAAGGAGAGTTTTCTAGAAGATTGATCCTCGATCCACATGATGAGCCTTGTTATTCAGGACAAGAGCCTTGTCACGTAATGTATTAAAAGTACATGTGGCATGACGAACGATTTTTTGTAGGTTAAGAGCTATTACTTAATAATCCACGATCCTTTGTGATTTCAAGTAGTTTTATTTGAGGGGCTGCCCAGAATTTGATTATATAAATCTAAGTAACGGCGATAATTAATTTTAGACTGTAAAATGTCTTGCATAATAAATCGTGTTATATAATTTACTTCTGTTGAACTACTACATAATGAACATTTATACTGTGTCGACAAATTCACTTTTTCATTCAGATTTAATTAGTCTTAGGAAATTTCAATACGTGATTGATGTTGATTTATTCTTCCTTATTTTAATTACTGTTTCTTATTAGTTTCGTTGTAGCACTCGTACAAATTAGATAATCTTGCTTCTAAATATCAAAAATAACATGTATAAAATAAAGCCGTGAACTCATCACGTCATTTTGTTTTTCAATATTCCGCGGTATTTATACCACGTTTATATTGATCAAAAACAAGCTGACTGCACACAATAAAATTTTCACTATATCATTAACATGTATTACTTTCTTAAAAGATTTAGCGGTCAAACAAGATGGTGGGTGCACATTCTACAGTTATTAACGTTGCTTTTATTTCTCAACAAACATTCGAAATGCAATTAGCACCAATAATAGATAACTCGCTTAGTTTTAACAACAAACGATTTACAGACAAGTGAACGAAACTGACATTTTATTACATTAAAGAATTCATAAATTGTTTCAAACTGTGTCTAAATGTGCGGCATATAAATTATAATACATTTTAAACCACTTAATGATGTTTTATTTGCATTTTGATGTTTATGTGTTGTCTTATGTTAGCCTACTGGGCACAGTGCCATGTAATCAATAGTCTACTTGAACCGCGTGTATTTGCCCTAGATTTATATTCAGTAACGCTAAAAATTAGAGTATTTTGACTCCGTTCTCTTGAAGAAGTAAACATAAACTGTAGAAGGCAGAGCACAAAATGCAGTTGTTCCGTTTTCTGTTGGCATTTATAATTTTTTTAGTTATGAACCTAAATAGCATAATATTTAAGCTTAGCCTGTGATATTCGACATACCCATCAAAATGTATATATTTTAAAAATAATATACGTTTCACAAAACTCCGTTTCTGCTTTATTACGCATAAATACAGTACATTAATTCATGGAAACTAACCTCGAACTCTTCCGAGTACTAATAGTAATTAATACTAAAACTGAAGTTTATTTTATAAAAGTTGATTAAGAATTAAAATATATCGCATATCCTTACTTTAGGCTGCCTAGTTGCAATTTGTAACTTTCGTAAACTTTATTTAAGCATAGAAGTTTCCTCTGGGATAGAGAGAATAAACTTTCCTACTGCTAAACACTGTAATTTAGAAGGCATATAGTTTTAACCTTAACAAGATGTATATAGGTTTAGGATAACCGTCCACTGAAAAGTTAGTTTCCCTTAGTTGTTGCAGCCTAATGTAGATTTAACCCTAATTTATTGCAATTCCTAAATAACTTTTATAAAATATGAGTATTAGTATGCAGAACTTTGTAACAGCTGCAGCAAAGTTTTTTTTTGCAGAATTTGCAAATCTCAACCGCGGCTTTTCATTTCCATATAACTTCTTTTGACGTACTGCTTCTACACCATTAACTTCTATTCCTATTGGAATAGTTTGCTAAAACTCAAAGCGCTGCATTAAAGACAATGCTTATCAAAAATTCTCCTCCGGAGCAACTTCAAAGTATATTTAATTAATCATGATAAAGCAGCATCAAATTAAATACAAAAATACCAATTAATTATACAATATATGTACATTTTTTCTTTAGGTTTCAAGCCTTGATTGCAAAGTCTTTTCTATGAAAGGCACTTATCGAAACATTTCACGTTTAGATCACAAGTTTGAAAGTTTAGCACCACCTTGAAAGATATAACGGTATTGGAACGGGAATTTAAAATATATGTAAATTTAAAATTATTGCCAATAATAGAAACGCATCTTTTCTTAACTCAACTTGAATCCCTTTCAAAGAAGGTAAGAGACAATTTAATTTAATTTGATGATGACTCATTTGATAACTAATGACTGAATCCTTTAGACCATGAAATCCTTTGGATGTACTCAAAGTCAAATTGGTAATTATGCAAAATAAACGAGCGTACGTAATTAATATTGTTAGTACGTAGTGTACCTTCGAAGAAACGAGCATTCCACAGAATGCAACGTTTCTTTACGCAAATGAGGAAATCTTCAATGCTGGAAATTATAAATTGAATAATTAATTAGGCCATGACGTAATGCGCAAAGAGAATATCGAGCAACACATTCAATGCAGAGTAAATACAAAGTTGTGCTAGACAAATTCTAAGACTATAAAATCTGTTTAAGTGGCCATAAAAATACTTTGCGATAATTTGCATTTTACTTGCAGGTAGTTTAATGGTCTTTAAAACTGTTAAGTTATTAGAAAGTTTTCCGACACGAAGTTTGGAATTTCTCAGGAAAATAAAAACGACTTTATTATTTTCCTAGTTTTTATGCTCAGTTAGGTGCGTAAAAATAGGAAAAACTGATTAATTGGAAAACGGTAGCCTTAAGGATTTGCAGGAATTGAAATTTAGAATGCTAATCGAGTGGAAAAACGAGTGGGGTTAGGTTAACCTGATTAACAGAATGGACTCTTTGATGTAATCTACAGTATTAATTCCGGCAATTATGTACATACCTTTTTGATTGCCACAGTAAAACCAACGGTTTATTGTATGACGCATTAGTTCTAATGGAAAATTTACGATGATTAAATTTGGGCTGCTGAGAAATTTCATGGATAAATATTGGTTGAATAAATATTTAATAAAAGACTGTACAGTGGCACTAACTCTAAAATAATATGGTTAGGGCATTTCTATGACAAGTTAAGTTAACAAACTTGTAGAAGACGTTCTTACATACGAAGGGTTATGGTCCCACCCTCCCGTCTGTCAGAAAGGTTCGTTTCGTTTATTAGCCTCGAGCTATAAGTAGGGAATGAACTAGAAGGGATGATAATGAAAAAAGTACTACCGAGTGTAAACCAAATCAAGTCTTTCCGCATTTATGTCTGTACATTTTCCTTTGGCGTTCAGAATAAGTGCACTAAAATTCTTTTATAAGAAATTACATATTTAAGGTGCTATTATGCTTATTTACCACTGATTAGATCATAGTGTAAATCGTTTAACGTCAAGTTTACATAAAAAAAATATTCTTCTAGACATATTGCTATTAGGGTAAGTTGAAATAACTCTATTCTAAATATTATTAAATAAATCAATTATTCAAAATTACAGGATAACAGAATCATAACTTCAAAATTTTTACACTTAAGCGGGACTTCACTTTTATTGATGGACTCATACTGTATTCATTAAAATAGCAGAATTAAAACTTTAAGGTTACAAGCAGAAATGATTTTTACAGGCTGTTTGCGGAATTGGAAAATCGTGGTTTTTGCAGCTATTGAGACATTATGAACAACTCAACTAAATTTTTAACCGAATATGTGTTATAAGAGTTTCTTATTATATGTATAAAGTTCTAATATGTTAAACAAACTTCGTCCTGTAGACTTTCCTAACTTTAAACTAATACTTCTTAAATCTTTTAAGACCGAAAGAAATATATTTAAATATTTTTGGGTTTTAAGTGCAGCTAATAAATATCTAGCCAAAACAAAAGTTTTTTAACCTCAGGCTTAGTGTGTTCAGTTAATTATTAAAAATGCGGGTCATCACCCGCAATTATTTAATTAAAAACGTCACTTCTGACGATGCTTCTTTTTAAAATGAAGCGAAACTGTTAAGATTAACAGCTAAATAAACATCTATAGCTACCAAATAGCGTTTAATTCATAATATGAACATCAATCAAATAAAATACGCTATAAAAATGCAATAATTATATATATATATATATATATATATA
>JAWQRO010000431.1:0-39201 GCA_033557835.1 Helochares maculicollis
ATATATACATATATATTCCAGATTTTTAAGTTGAAGACGACTTAAACTAATCAGATAGTAGTTTTATCTAACAGAGGTAAGAGACACCATGAATGTGCGTAGAAGTTAAAATACAGTCTACCTGCTAACTAGAGAATCCATTGGATTCTTTTAATGCATAATGAGCGTGAATGAGTACCAATTAAAATTTATATGATGACAAAAAGAAAGGGTAAGAACGAAAAACGATATTAAAAAGCAAACCGAATCATCAACAGAGATCCAGATTAATTCTATCAACGCTAGGATTAAACAACAGAAAGTTGTATAAATTCTTAATATATCAATACAATAGATTTAATAAAATTTTATGGTATGAAATACAGTTTATTATTCATTATACTATAGTTTCCTTGAGCATCATACATTTATTCCAACGAGATTCCAATTTATGAATTCCATCCCTGAAGTGAATCTGAAAGTGCTACAAAATACGCTTCCACAAATGTTATGACCTCATGATTTAATACTTTTATTAGGTTTAGAAACAGACGGAAAGTCACTAAGGACTAAATCTGGTTAACACAGTGGACGCTCCAGCTTAATTTATAGATTTTAGTCATTGTTAAAATACTGTTAGCATCTTTTTGGTCGATTTCTGAACACGAACTCGTTTTGGAGCCGAAGAATTCGGGCCACACCACTCTTTAAGCTATTTTTTTATTTAGGATCACGGTGGTAGACCAAAGTCACATCTATAGTGATGAATCGACGCACACTATCAACTTTTTTCTTTTGCAAACGCTCTAAATGTTGCTGAGAAAGTCATATTCGGCAGTGTTTTTGTTCCATTTTTAGTGAATGCTGCACCCACTGTGCCCACAGCTTTCTGACACCCAATACTTCAGTCAAAATATTATTTACACTGCACAATGAGATGTCTAGGGCTTTTAATAAGTCTCTTTCAATCACTGGACGATTGTGTTGTTGTTGCTTTTCGTCATTCTTAACGTGGATCGTCTTCAAGGCTTGTACGGCCAAGTTTAAATGCAGCAACCCATCTTTATAATGTCCTAATTGAAGACGAAGAGTCCATACACACTTTCAAAACTCGTTCATAAATTTCTTTGGTTTTCAAATCTTCCAAAAAAATTCGAACACTGCACGATACTATATTTTTTCCATTGTAAAAAAATACTGTGATACCTCGATACTAAACGGCTTGTACACAAAGAATGAACTGATAGATTGAAATGAAACATCACAGGCTCAAATAAAGAGTATACCAACATAACAAACATTATTTAGGTTAGCATGCTCTTTCTTATCGAAAGAATCGAACTTACTGAGTAACCTAACATAAACTTGGCCTCATCATATATTATTGAATAGAAGAAGTTGATTCCAACACACCTGTTTCAATTTCGAAATAAACACTCAACGATTGACCAAGTTCATTAAAAATCGGCATTGAGAAACCTTACCAAGAAAAGCAAATGTAGTTGGCTGTATTTGTTTGACATGGTGGAGTTCCTTTGCTTCCTATGCTTCACTTACGTTCATATATATGCATATATATATATATATATATATATAAATTAAATAAAAACGTCACTTCTGACGATGCTTCTTATTAAAATGAAGCGAAACTGTAAACATTAACAGCTAAATAAACATCTATAGCTACTAAACCAACATAACGAAAACTTTGGACTGATAGCATATCCCATTCTTATTGGCACAAAAACTTAATGAACAACCTAGTATAAGAACATTTAACTTATCTTAAGAATGCTACTTGCTACTTTTGGTCAGAGATTTTTCTTAGCTCTGTTAAATTGCGTGCAACATTTTCAAAGTCTGATCCAATAGAACACTTTAAAAATGGATTCTTTTGAGACAAGTTTAACAAGTGCTCATTATTAGAGACTACCCAAAGTATACTATAGTTGTATTAAAAATTGCATCTTTTTATTGAAAAAGAATATTTATTAAATACATATAATCTTGTTGTGTTGAAGTATGTGTAAATTATGAACATATCCGCAACTATGCAGCTCATTTATTTACACTGGAATGTTGCGTGGAGACACTTTAGATTTTCAAAACTTCTTCAACACGTCTACTTGCTTTATTGTGGTCAGACTTTTTAGTTGAAAACGAATACAAGCAGACGCTTCAGGAATAGCCATTGGTGAAGTAACAGAGGTAACAGAGCACATACTTTTAGTCTACTTGCGTACCATGAAATCCCAGTAGATTATTTTTAAGCATTATGAATGTGAAAGAGTAAATATTAAAATTTGTATGACAAGCAGAAAGGGTAAAAATGAAAACAGATATTGAAAGCAAACCGAACCATCAAGAGAAACCCAGCTAAACTCTATCGGTGATAGGTTTAAGCAACCGAAAGTTGTAGAAATTCTAAATAGATCAAAACAAGTCTATAGAATTAAAAGTAACAACAAATCAATCATTAGAAAATATTAAGTCTACAAAAAAAGAATATGCGATTCGTTGTTTTCCATAACTTTTTGAATTGTCTGGTCATTCTTACCAAGCAGCCCCACCCATTCCATTGTCTCTTCTTAATAATTTCTAAGGTACATCTTCGCATTCGTTCTCTTTTTGTCAGTCATAGAACTCTTCCCAAATATTTCACTGCGATGGATTCTCATCTTTTTGTTTCTGTGTTTTTATATTTTTATGATTTTGTGTTTTATGTGGTCAGTAGATTTCTTAAATAACTCCTATTAGTTTATAATTCCCTCTTTTCCTCTAGGTTATTCCATAGTTTTTATCATGGGTGAGAATCGAATGCTTCCTCTAAATCTAAATCTGCTATGTAGGAATCTATTTTTGCTAAAACTGCTTTCCAAATCCAACAGTAATATTTCTATTTCAATTTATTATTCAAGATCTCTTCATATATTTTTCCTTCTGTACTTTGTACAGTGAGTTCATGATAGCTGTTCCAGTTGCTTTACTAAAAGTGGGTAAGAGCACTGCCGCTTCCCAGACTTTTGGCATCGTGTTTTCCTGCTAGACCTTATTGTATATATTTAAGAGTACTTTCTCACCATAGCTTTGTGTATTCCCATTTTTATCTTCTTTAGAATATCTGTTGATTCGTCCTGTTTTAGTTGGCCCTTTCTCTTGTTAATTCTCTTCTGCAGCCTCTTCTAGTAAACAATAGTCTATACTTTCAACTACCATCGAGTAAGTTTTTCAATTTTACACTTTCAACTTCTTTTACTCTTTCTTGTCTTTAATAATTCTAACACTCCACGTTCGCTATTTCTATTCAGTGCAGATTTTTTTTTGTTTTTCGACTTTATCAGTGTTAATTTCCCTTTTCCATGTCTCAACATTATTAGTGTTTATTTTGAGATTAATTTTGCTTCTGAAGTTGTATAGTTATTTAGTTTCTGTAGGTTTCCCTCAAAATGTGTATGTACTAATCATCAAGGAGTTGTCAGACAATTATTAGACTCCTCGATTTCTGAGCTATGTAGCCGAAATTCAAAACCTGCAAATTCAGGATTTTCTAATCCAGCAAGCACCAGCAACTATTGATGGCGAATTGTATAGAAATTGCCTAGATAATCGCAACACATTACAATCATCGGTAGTGGAATCACATTTTGAATATATTGTGAACGACGGATGAAGTTGTAGCTTAGAAAAATTTGTTTTCTAACGTCAATCAGATATTCTGCTCTATGTGTATTGTTTGTGCTTGTAACATGTATGATACTTCCCTACTATGCTTCTTTTCTTACTAAGTTTTTACTATCCATAATTGAGTTGAGCATTAAATCTTTGTTTCCTACTAAACAATTGAGTAATTGTTGGCTTTGGAGGACTATGTTGAACATCATAACCAATATTTTCGTTCTGGCCATACTTTTCAGGTGTTCATGAAATCGAAGTATCCACTATTGGTTTTTTCTTTATTTGAGTGGATTGTAATTATGCCAGAAATGTCGAGTTGATTAGTTGTTTGGCATTAATTGCCTATTTATGTAGTGGTTCCAGATCGAGAGTATTGTGAAAAATAATCTTCTATAAAATCCTGGAGCTCGAAGTTTTTACTTTGTATCATTGAAGTCCATGTCTTTTGGATTTCTTTCAAAATGCTGATTGATCTAGTCTCGAATTGAGTATTTTATTATATTAATTATGTTGAAGTTAATTCTGTTATTTTCTTCAAACACTTTAACTCTAATTGGTTTAAAAAAGTATAAACGGGTTTTGTACTCGTTGCTATTTAAGATCTCCGTTTCTTAAGCTTGGGAGAGTTTCTGGAATTTTACAAACTCTAAACTTTTGATATAGTATTATCGCGTAATCATATCGAATACTTGTTTCTACTTTAATTACTTATTTTTGTGGTTAAATGATAACTGTTGATTTTCCTATTGCTTGTATATGAAACAATAAATGTTTTTAGTATATTTTCGTTAAACATAATGTAAGTATCCAGTTCCTATAAGATGTCGATTCCAAGTAATGCAGCAAATATTTTGTTGAATTTGAAAAGGAATAATTTCATTTTTGTATTTGGTGATTTAAATATCGATATTTGTATGTTGAGCTATGGAAGATGTTTTTTATTGCCCAATATATTTATAAATTTGGCCTATGATGCATTCCCATTTTTTATCGTTTTAAGACCACTTGTCAACTCACTCTTTGCTATTTTATATGTTGTTTCGCTTGTTAATTCTCTTCTAAAGTGTTTAGTATCAGTTGCTTCTTCTTGTTCATCGATTTCAGTATGCAAAATCTTCCAGCAACATTTTTTCCATTTTATATTGTAGCCTCTTCAAGTACACAACCTTTTCTTCATTTCAATTGTCATCGTAACAGTTTTCATATTTTGCACTTTCAAATGTTGTCTTTAATAAATCTAACACTTCATGGTGTCAATTTTCATTCCGCATAAATGTTTAGACTGTTTTTCGACTTTATCAGTATTTATTTACGTTTCCATCGCATCCTGATTATTAGTTTTAATTTTGAGATTATTAAGTTCTGTAGGTGTACGGATTTTTTGTTTCAATAGTTTTCCCTCGAAACGTAATAACATCTAATTATCAATCAATTATGAGACACGGATTTAACTTCTCAATTTGTCAGTTATGAAGTCTCTTTGAAACATTTTAAATTCAGAATTTTGTACGCCAGAGAACAGTAGCAGCTATTGACAACGTATTGTATTGAAATTGCCAAAATTATAAATATATCTTTTAAATTCGTTCTTCCGTTAGAAGGAGCGATGCTTGAAATCACTCCAATCTATGCCGGTAAATTTAAATGCACTGTTGAGATTTCGACCGCCGGCATCATTTCGCACCACTGGCACAATGTACAGCGCCTTTCAGGCTCAATATGAACAAGAGTAGCCAGCAGTATGCGCTTCCAACCAACATCAGCACGGCCAATCAATCACCTCTTCTATATGTCCGACGAGGAAGCAGCAAAGAGTCAAAGAATCGTCGGTGTAGGTGGTTATACGGCAACGCGAAAGGACATTTCGAAATGAGGCAGAAGACAAATGAATACGTCATGCGATCAATGCGTCATCTATTGTCAGGAATCCCCTTGCGGCATATTCGACTTTCGTTCCATTCGCATGGACTGCTGCACTCTCTAGCCATTGAAGCAGTAACTTAGCAACCCTTGCAGATGCACCGAACAAGCATGTAGCGGTTGTCGATGCTCGGGCAGCTGATGCTAAAGAGGCTGCTTTAATCTTCTGCCGCAGTTAAAACCGTGTTAAGGTGCTGTTCACCCCCACAAACTGTGAATTCAAGAACTCGAACTTAAACTCTTGGATACATCCAAAAGCGTGGGTTGAGTATTCGGCACGTAGGAGTTGATAGACGATATTTACCCTTTCGAATCATTTTTAATATTTCGCCTACGACATGCTGTGGACTCGCCGAACGTAGGAGGATTTGATATGTAACAAAGCCGGTCTAGTTGGAAATTGTATATTAAACGCATAGTTGAAGTTTGCGTGCGTTGGAGGATATTGGCGACGAACTAATTAACACACTGAAATAGCTATTACAAAATTCCCTGCTTTTTTCATACATACTATGCTTTGGTGTTAATATTGCAAAACAAAATTGTTTTAGAAAAATTTCTTCTCTAACATTCATGTGAAAAAACACACATTTGTAGAATAAATATTTTCTTTATGCCTTATTTAAATGTCACGTTCTTGATAACAAGTAAATCATATGAACTTATAAAGCACGAAATAAGAGGAAACAGCAAAATAAATTACAACCACAGTGACTAGGGAGGCGACGCATGTTTGCTCTGTTTTTTATGTCGATATGTTAAATTCAAAAGCAGCTAATAAGATATTTATATCACACATGTTTATATATGTTGAAATTAAGCACTTTCTGTATTTTTCGAATTGAAATAAAGTTATTTTAAGTCTCTGCGTTTCCTCTGCATGTTCTCAATTTATTAATCTACTTACTATTTATAGTTGACATTTATATACAGAAAGTATTTATTAAGTATGAAGTCAGTCAAATAAATCGAATTATTTTCCAATATTGGAAAGAGTTCACTTATATTAGACTTTTTGTATTAGGTTGGTGCATAATTATTGCGACTTTGTTTAACAAAATGTATTCAACAAATAGGATTAAAATATTTAACAAAAATATATTTAAACAATTGTTCCGGGACGTAGTCACAATCCACTTAAAGACTTGCTAGCCATTTGCTTGGCAGCAAGTTGATTTTATGGATGAAGAAGTCACGATTCTTGGAGGCAATCCGCACGTTAATATCGGCCATCTAGTCATCAAAATCGTCGTAAATTTTGTTTGTTTGCTAGTTTTTAAATGAGCAATTTACATGGTAGACTGTAAAAGCTTTAATCAGTGAATATGGCGGATGTGGGAGCAGATCCCATCCCTTATCGGCGATCGATCCTAAGGCACAACAGTCAATATGAGGACGGCCATTATCGTGGTGGAAGACGATATTGTTCTTTTTTCCTGGTCGTTTTGCTTCGATTGCAATGTGAACGCGATCAAGTTGAGTCAGATAGTCGTCGTTGTTAATGTTGATTTGCCGTTTGCCATTTTTGTCCGGGATTCACCATTGTTCACGTTCATCCGCGTTGCTAAACCAATAACTAATACCATTCGATATGATTTTCCAGTAAATGATTTCGCTTCTGTCCCACCAGACACACCACATAGACTTCTTACAGTGGATGCCTTTTGGAATTCGTTTGGGTGAAATACCTCACGATACGCAAATCATCTTTTGTTTGTCTTTTTGAACAACGTCCACAATTCATCTCCAATAACAATCGTTTCGCTACAGTAAATCGGCAAAAATGCATACAGGTCCTGCTTTGTTGTTGGGGTAGAGCTCGGGAGTGACCAACCCAACTAATTTCCACACCTTTCCGAGGTTTTTAAGAAGACGAACTATCTTTAAGTAGTCGGCATTGAATTCTTCAGGCAACATTCGCCTTGTCAAGCTTTCGTCATCTTCTATCGCTGCCACTAGCGTGGTCGTCGAAATCCGGTGACCGACTTTTTCCTTCTTCATTTGCAAAGTTTGCGTCGGTCGTTTTGAACCTCTTGAACCATCTTTTAACTTTACTTTTGCTGATTGTTCCCTCGCCGAAGAGTTCGTTAATATGGCGGAATGACTGCCGCTTTCCAACCTCTCTCAAAATGGTAGAGCATGATATGGCGAATATGAAGATGATTTTTGGGCCACAGTTTTCTTCCTACAGAAGAGAAAAATATTTTTATAATAAAATAATAAACAAAACTCCTATTTTTTCAATCAAATAATAGCGCGAAGAAATGCCGCAATAATTATGCACTAACCTAATAACTACAAGAAACGCATTTCAGGGTTTATCCTGAAAAATATTTTACCAATTTTGTTTTAATTTAATTTAGCATAATGATGTGACATTTTTTCGTTAGTATATCTGACGTATATATTAAGTATACTTAACTACAGTGTGAGTCTCAGAACACGTCTTTGAGGATTACCAGATTTAATTGGATAAAATTCATAGGATATTGCATTCATGCTTATTCGGAATTGTCTATCTGATAAATAAGCTTTGATCAGGTAATTGAGGAAGAGTTTGTTTCATTTTATAGAGCAGACCATCATGCCGAAGCTTGTAAAAAGCTCGGCGAACATCAAGGAAGAATTTTGAGCAAGACTTCTAGGCCCTTATTGATTGTGTATACCATGACACTGTTGGATGGTTGAGTGTTCCTGTCAGAAAGTAAACTGACGTAAAGGTGTTATTTGTAGAAGTACATTTCTTCTGAATAGTCGCAGTTTTTCAGTATTTTAGGAATCGAGGAGATTAAAGTTATGGGTCTATAGGAGAAAACGTCTGTTACGCGCTTCCCTGGTTTCGGGATTAAAATTATTGCAGATGCTTCAAATTGATAAAGCTACTATCCAAGTTTCAATATAGCGTTATAAATGTAGGTTAGCGTCAATAGTTCTTTTTTGGAAGTTCTTTTAGCATTTTCGGTGATGTTAGATCTATTTGCATGTGATTTTTATGATATGGCAATTGCCGGCTTGCTTTGCACGAAGGATTAATATTCTATCATGCTATTTGTAGAGTGTAGCGGACTACATGAAGAATAAAATACTAATAAATACCGGCCCGGCGAAGATAATTTGCACATTTCATTGACATCTGTTAGAACGACTTAGAGATATATTCTTCTAATCATCTTTCTTTAGGTGGAAGATGGTAATATAAAGCGATATTATTTCGAGGTGAAGTTCTGACTTATTTACAAAAATAAAGCTTTTATTTTACTGCGATTATGTCAAAGTCTACTTATTGATAATATTTTTAAAAAATGTATAAAATAACAATTTTTTTGAATTTAAAACTGCCTATGTATATCACGTACACACACGTTAATGACAGAATGCAAAAAATGGTCAAAATAGATTCCTAGAACCTTCAAAATAGTAATAAGAGTATGTAAAAATTACATGTTAATACTAAAAATGATTATTTGGAAGGAAAATAGCCAACGACATACCAAATACTTCACATGTAAAATATCTCGCTTGTAAAGAGCTCTACATAATCTGTATAGATGAAAAGATTGACGAATATCTTTGAAGCGCAAACAAAAGTCTACATCTCTGGGGCTTCGCTGCAGGAAAGGGCGAAACAGAAATGACAGAATATCAGATATCACCCTAGTTAGCTATATTCTATAAAACAGCATTTGTTTTTAGAGCCAATTTTTTGTGAAAATAGATTATTTTAAAGAACATCTTTTTCGTTTTGTCCCTTAGTTTTAGTCTTAACCATAGTTAATGGAGAAAATCCGCCAAGGCGTCTCTATCGGCTAAGATGAGGGAGCAAGAATTGACAATAAGGGGAAAATTTACGAACATTCGAAATGTGGAAACCATCGATAAAGGGATAGACTGAAACAAAATGTGATGAAGGTGATATAGCAATAGCAGAGGGTGAATTAAATCGTCTCGGGATCCGAAGTGCGTCCGGGGCGGAAAGAGGGTGGCGACCCCTAAACTCAATATATTATATGGATTTTTATTGCCTTGTACTGGGGTGTCGGCAATAATGATCATTGCTACCGGTAAATTGATTCGGTTACGCTATTTGAGGTCGTGAAGTACGGTGGTGAGTTATTACGCACTTAACGTTGGTTGTTTTCTTTTTTTTTCAGGACTATGCGGGAAACGGCCGGAACCCTACTATGGTGTTCTTATAGGGCGTCTTCAAAACTTCGCCCATGGCATAAATGGAACGGCGTACGCTGTTGATGAGAGCACTATTTTCATCAAAGGCTTCTCATATGACGGTATGGGTCCTGACGCCTTTTTCTGGATTGGCAACTCGCCCAGGCCCAGTCCTGAAGGGATCATCATTCCTTATCCTGAGGATTATTCAGGACGGTTAGTATCCCCAATGATTGATGAAAAAATTTATTTCAGCTTTCCGCAGTACACAAAAATAAATCATTTTTCTGTATTTGTTTTTGTTTGACTTGATATCATCATATTCATTTTTGTTGTCTTCAAAGAAAAAATGCGTTAGTTAACCAACAAATAGAGCTGCATTAGATAAAATCGTGTCCATAGAGCCTTTATAGTTTAATTAAATAATCTGGATTCAATCTACGCATTGTACACGAGTTCATATTATAATTAGGATGTCTGCACACATTTCAATTGGGGAAATCAGTTTTGAAACAGAGGACTGCATTACCGGAGAACCATTGTGCCTATTTAAATGTAAACGAAGGCTATCATACCTATTCATCTCCCCCTTTCTCTTTGATTAAATATAGTGTAACACCCTCCGTTGTTGCCACCCTCCTTTCACGGACTAACCACCCTCAATAGTCAACCGATTCATCCCAACCCCTCTCCTTCATACATCCCTTCATTTAAATCATCAAGTTATCTGTCGGAAGCGACTATTAGCCCATTAGAATAATTATTTCGTTTAGTTTGCATCCTGGCTTTTTCTGGCGTAGATGGAATATTCCTTATGCAGTCCCGGTGAAATTAGAAACGAAGCAACCCATTAACAATCAGGATTTCTCGAAAATCCAGGAAACCGTTTTAAACGACTCGAGAATTTAAAAAACAACCCGAAAGATTTTCCCACAACACAGACTAAATGATGACAATGCAATAAGGGGTGGTTTAGAGATAGGGAGCTCGAACTCGCTCAGTTTCAATGAATTTCCCTACGGAATAAACAGAGACGGATAGCACAGGGGTTGTAATTGTGATGAAGTCAGCTCGACATCTTTATTAAGTAGTAAGTGAGCGTACAGAGCCATAAAGCCGACTAGAACATGTGGGTGTAACTCACTTTGAAACGCCAAACTATGACCTATCGATTCCTAGAACGAGCTTTAATTTATAAGATGGCGAAACTGTAGCGACTTCGGAGTTTCAAGTAGGGTAAATCCTAAAATTTCATTGTTAACATTCTACAATTAGGCTTAGTAGTGACTTAGAAGTCCATGGCTGAAGTATGGTAGATATTTGTTAGATTTGCAGTTTAATATTTTGACTGCTTAGAAGATAAAATGAATATAAATTAAAATTATTCGATAGAATAAATAATAGCGCGCGGAGGTATGCTTCACAATGAAACTAGAGGTAAGGTTTATGTCTATTGGAGATAAAAGAGATTATTTAGCCAAAGTGCTTCGAATTGTTGAAATAAAACGACTATTTGAACATGTAACTATAAAATTATAGAAAACGTACATATAGTATGTTTAGGTTTGGATTTTTTTTTACTTGTTGATTTTGTTTCAGTTTAAAGAAAAAGTCTGCCTTGAAGGTTATTAAAAACTAGGTATTAAATAAAGGAGCGATAAAGATTTCCACGAACCTGATATATCATAAACTGTCCTTGAACTGCTTTTAGGAGTTTTCTTTTATCTGTTTTTTGTGTCAAATATTTCTTGGTGTTTGTGTTAGAAAATTATTTAAAAAGAAGACTATTAGATTAATCTAATTGTTAAAAATGAGATGACGTTTTAATGTAACCTTTAGTGAAAATATTCAATTTTCGTTAAAAAAACAGTTGTTGGTTGACTGTAGACGTTGTAATTGTTTCGTTAAACACAAAGACTCAAAAGTCCATACGATAACGCACAGGCAACGCCACTATTGAAAAATCTTTGAAATTTTAGAAAGCATCTTTTTTCAGACAATACCTATCAAACTTCAATGACAAAACATTAGTTCACAAATTACAGCGATTTAATATCGCAAATCTGGAGAGAGTGAATGGATTCTACTATATGTAACTTCGTGTGTTGATTTAACATTACTTTTTGATGGGTGATTCACCATTACAGGCAAGTTTGGCTTGATATGTACTACTGGGATTCTGTTCCATCGAGACAAACTTTGACAAAGGTCACACCATAAAATGGCTTCATATTAAAAAGAAAAACGAGTCCTCTCACCAAGACAACGCGGTGCATCACCAATCGTTGGCTAGATGACCAACTTTCACGAAATACATTTGGAAGTGCTCCCGCACCCGTCACATTTGCCATATTTGACTGCCAGTCAATTTAACCTATTTGCAGATCTCAAAAATGGCTCCGGAAAGATATTTCGCTCAAATGAAGAGCTAATAGATGATACATAATTTTGAGACCAAAGAAACATCGTACTATAAGAAAGATATGGAAATGTTAGAGAAGCGTTGGAATCTGTATATTGCTTTTGAAGGAGATTATGTCGACGAATAAAGTCGCATTTTGCCAAAAGTTGTTGTTTTATTGGATATTTTACATACTTCTCACTATATTGGCCCCGTGTCACAAATTAGGCAACGTTTTATAAGTATAATTTAGAAAGAAATATAATTTCTTAAGTTTTCGTTAAATCAAGCAACTGGAAATTAAGTATGAAGTCAGTAATTGTAAAGTTTACAAGATATCTGCGATGATTAATATTTCAATGGTTCGTTTAAATAAATATCTTCCGCTTATAAGTAAATAGAGCTGCTTTCTGATAAGAGGTTCCTTTGTATTAGAAACTTTTTTATTTTTTATTCAAAATTAGAACCGCACCTCCCCACATCTTAGCAACAGACTTCCATTTTCGGTATTCGCCGTATCCTTTCTTAGGTTTTCTAGATTCCTAGGATTTTTGGAGTCAATGACCCCTTGATCTATTATCCGACAATTGTATCTGAGAGAGTCACCCAGAGAAGTATTCTTTCCAAAAATTGCACTTAAAAACCTGACGGTGATATTTCACATTCTTGGAGTCCAACAAATTCTCGTTCTTCCAAGTTTCGTTCAAGGACAGTAAACTCTCTTCTGGGCCTAAATTCGCTGAATTAGTTATCAAACTCAATTTAATAGCATTTTTGCCTAAACGTATACGACCGTAGATGAATCAGCAAAAGTGTGAATAAAGAATAGCAAGTAAATGCATCTGATGAAGCTATATTTCATGATAATGCAACCCTACTGAATAAAAATTAATTTAAAACGCATGAAAACATAACATTATGAAAGGCAACTTAAAAACCAATCCAGAATATTTTTCATCAATAATTAAATACAGATAAATCTGTAAAAGTATAAAAGTATGATCTAAAGATAATAGAACAAAAGTCAAAAACTCCCCTGGACTCAGGGTTACAAAATCCAAATTTATGAATGCTGCAATTAATGTGAGACTCTTCTGGTTCATTCAAAGAATTATAATTTAAACTTTACTGATTTAAATTGATATTTCTTAAGTGCGATATTTTAAAAATGCAGCTACCGATATATGAATACGACTAATAGTTTCAGAATTTTTCAGGAGCTTAGAGTTAAATAGCCAAATACTAAAAGCAAAATATGGAGTTTTCTGTAATGAAATCAAATGCTGCAATATTAAAAAGCTGAGATTAAGAAAATCAAAAGTAGGAAATAACATTGAAGTAATCAAGAATCACAGTTTACAAGATCCTAACTCTAAAGTTACAGACTAAAAATATAAAATTAAGCAGTACAAAATCTCGAACTAGAACTAATTGCTAATACTAAGTCTTAATTCTCGGTTACTCAAGAATTTGAGCTGAAAAAAACAAAATCAGCCAGTTTTTTACTGTACGGATAAATATTCAACCAATATTTTTAAATAATTATAAAGTCTGATTTAGTCCTTAGTTATATATCAAACACCAAAATTTATTGAGAGTTGCAAGTTTTGCACGTGTAAGTTTATAATAACTGTTTCGTTTTTAATGTATCTTAAAGATTTCTTCTAATATTATTAGTGACGGAAACAAGCGTTTAAATCAAATCACAAATATTAATCATGATCAATTGTGATTGAATCTCGCAGATAAATATGAATTCGAACAAATCCTTGCTAGTTATAATGATGATTTATAGAGCATCGTGATAAAGATTTTTAATCAATAGACAAGAAAGGGTCATGTTCATTTGAATGGGAAATCAATATTTTGGCGACATTTTTGTAAAATAGGCAAAAAATACAAACAAATGGATAAATTAAACTGAAAACAAGTTACATAAAAATCCGTAAATATAAGAAAACACGAGAAGTCCCAGAAGAATACTAAAAAAATCAAAAGAAATCACAAGGAGCTGTTTCAGTTTATTTCGTTGAAAATCCTCGAGTAAGTATTTCGTCTTTGCCCCATCCGAAGCCGACATTTTGCTGAAGCGTAAAACATAAGAATCTTAACTCGACCAGCCGCAGTCAGGACGAACTACGGGTGGATTTTCCAAAAAACCACCAAGAATCTTCTCCCTATTTCCACTATGTAAATGTCTCTGTCACTATAAATACAGAAGCAAGTTGCTCTTTAAGCGGGATTTGCAAACCATGAAAAAATGTTGTTCCCCCAGAGAACTTTCAGCTATACATTTACAATAAAACCCCTCCAGTTATCATAGCAACCGGTGTTTATCGTCCTTCTTGCTCCAATCTTGCAGCAGTGGAGCCATCTTACTCTCATTAAACGGCTTAACGCTATCATTGCAAACGACATAAGCCGATTATGCTGTTGCTGTGGCAACGCAACTCGTAATACTACTATTTCTGCAGACAGGATGCTACGGCTGGCGGCTTGCAAAGGGTGAGGTAGGCAAAAGGGGTTTTCAATGCCCACTATTAAATAGTGGAACGGTTTCGGATTTTTTGTACGTTGATATATATTTTCTATTGTCAAATTTTATATCTTTAGCAAATCGAAGATTCATGTCTTCCAGGGATATCAGGGAGACTTTCAGAAGCTTGCCATCACTTTCTTTGTTTGCCGATTGGTGTCTCTTTTATCTCACCTCATACTTTACTCCGCTTCCATACATTCCTTCATGTATTACCCATCTACTCTTCCCTCCGAGGAAAAATGCTCCCTAAAACATCCATCTCTATCAATCTGTATGTACATAAAGTGGAAACAAAAATAATGAGCAACATGTGGTATTGTTTCAGGGATCCACCAGTTTTAAGGGCTTACAACAACACGGACGTAATCCTGCGGTTGCCAATGGGAAAAAGAATAAGAGATATCCGATGGCTTTCCGTCTGGTGCAGACGATTCACAGTAAGTTTCCAGACGAGACATTCCTTGTTTCTAGTTTCAAACAAAACCGCATCCGCAGATTCGGCTCCCGTCATTTGACTTGCGATTGAAACTAATTGCTTAAACAATAGCTCTTTCTAAAATCGCTGATCGTGTCCATTACAAATATTTACTTATTTATTTATGTTATTATTCCGTGGTATTTCCAGAGTGATTAGAAACATGGCTAGTAACATTTTTATCGGGAATAAATCGCCGAAAATCTTATCACCGATGTTTCTTTGTTCAATTTATTTTACTGGAAAAGGTGCGTCATCTTATTTAACTATTAGGTGTTGGAACTAATTCGTAGCGTTTGATGAGACATGGCGTGGTTATTACAGTTTTCTATTTTTACCTTCAGAAACAAATTTATCGTTAAACAGCTGTTATTGTTAATAACAACAAATGGCAGCTATTTAATTATGTCGAAATTTATACCAAATAAAGTGTTTTTGCGTCGAGTTTTATGACATTCTTTTAATTTGAACAAAAGTGCTGCAGAAAGTCATCGGACTTTAGTAGAAGTTTACGGTGAACATGCTTTAGCTGATCAAACGTGTCGAAAATAGTTTGCGCGTTTTAGGAGTGGTGATTTTGATTTAGACGACAAGGAACGACCTGGACAGCCAAAAAAAATTGAAGATAAAGAATTGGAGGATTTACTCGAAGAAAATTCATGTCAAACACTTCAAGAGTTGTCTACATCTTTGGAGGTTGATTTATCCATGGTAGGAAAGTATCTTAAAGCTTTGGGAATGATCCAAAAGGAAGGAAATTGGATCCCATATGAATTAAAACCGAGAGACATTGAAAGACGTTTTATGACCTGTGAACTACTGCTTGCTCGGTACAAAAGAAAAAAGTTTTCTACATCGTATTGTTACTGGCGATGAAAAATGGACATATTACGACAATCCGAAACACAGAAGATCATGGGTTAAGCCCGGACAACCATCATCATCAGTGGCAAAACGCATCATTCATGGATCTAAGCTCCTCCTTTGTATTTGGTGGGATCAACAAGGTGTGGTTTATTATGAATTGTTAAAACCCAATGAAACCATCACTGGGGATCGCTGCGGTTACAATTGATGCGTTTGAGTCGTGCATTGAAGGAAAAACGGCCGGAATGGAGCAAAAGGCACTATAAAGTTATTTTACTGCACGACAATGCTCGACCTCACGTGGCGAAACCAGTGAAAACATAGCTGGAAACATTAAAATGGGAAGTCTTAACCCACCTGCCGTATTCTCCAGATATTGCCCCTTCGGATTACCACCTGTTTCGATCAATGGCTCATGGTTTATCAGGAGAAAAATTAAGTTTTTTCGACGGGGTATTCGACAGTTACCTGAAAAATGGGAAAAAGTAGTAGTAAGCAATGGGTAGTATTTTCAATAATGTAATTGTTTATTTTCATTTCAAATAAATCGTTATTTTTTAATAAAAAACGCTACGAATTAATTCCAACACCTAATATAACAGGAAAATTAGAAGACAGAGCAAAAATAAAAACTTTATCTTTTCTGTAAATGAAGGAATCGACTATTGTCCAATATTTTACTGCTACGTTTGCAGTTTTATAGCATACTGAAGCTATACAAATATTTGTTTTGAATGAGCTCGCCTAACGGCTACTTTTTTATTGAGTTTGATTGAAAATCAAGTTTTTCTTCTAATTGATTAAAAGAAATGAAGCTCATTCCAGATTGTTTGAAAATGTTCCCAGATAAAATGAAAAACATAATATATAAAAAAGGGGAAATGATGTTGGATGTCAAAAGTTAAAGAAAAGTACAGAAGAAATGGATATGTATTTGAGGTGTTGAAATATATTTATCCAGAAAAGTGGAAATGGAATAGAAAAGGCAAACTGAATGATAAAATTCTCAAAGAATACTTAGAAATGTTCTTGGAGGAACAAATAGATGTGATAAAAATTGAATATAGGCCAGACAAATTAATTGTCATACATGACAAAATAATAAAAACAAGCTTTTGCCAGAAAATATGCAACAGAAGAGGTTTAAGACTACACCAGACCATTAGAGAAAAATGGTTGAGAATCCTACAAAAGCAACTAAAAAGGAGAAAATATTATATATGTTTGGTGATATCAACCACTGAGTGGACATTTAAATCAAAAGAAGAAGGAGTTGGAATGGAAAATACGGAAAAGAATAAAAAAAAGTTTCAGCACAAAGTAGTCTATAAATACCCAAGAGACAACAAATCCATATCAGATTACTTCTTAGTTCATAAGGGATTATGAACCATTATCAAAGACAAATTTTAGAAGAGATTAGAATAAATCATAGTTTACTAACACTGACAAAACGAGCAAAAAAGTATTGAAGAAGCAATAAGACTTATAGAGTAAAAAACAAAAAAGTAAGAGAGATATTTTAAAAGACATTAAAACAATCTACCGAAAAAGGAACAATACATAAGAGAAACTGATAGAATCGAACAAGAATGGGGAAAATTCAGAAACAGGCTGAGGAAGCAGTGGCGGTGGAAAGACAACTATGTTGTGGACAGAAGTAATAAGAAGAGAAAAAAATCCAAAAAGAATGCATGGAAAATGTACCAGCCCTCGTATGACCCAACAGACAATGAAATATATAATACGTAATTGCGGAAGAGAAAAAAGCATGGAAAATATTCGGTGAGAAGATAGTACAGACTTAAGCTCTTTTTAGAAATTCTGAGAAAATTCAAAACAAGCAGAGCTACTACTTAAATAACATAAAAATAAAGATAGAAACAGAATTGGTTAAGAGTTCATAAGAAAATGGGGAACAAAAATAAAGAGTCACAAACATAAAATTAACGAAAGATATAGTATATATATGACACATAAGTCACGGAAAATGAGGTAAAAACCGCTGAAATGATAAAATAGACTGGGAAAAAAGAGTTCGAGCAACTTCTTAGGACAATCAAACAAGGGCCCGAACAAATAAAAGGACCAGCAGGCAAATTAGGATCATAATTTCAATCTAAAATAATCTGGAGTGTCTCCACTCAACATTCTCGTATAAAAATATGTCCTGTTTAAAAGTACCTGCGATTAATAATAACAAAACAACGAACACCTTTATGCAATGCAAATATTTTCAATTTTCATAATTTGGAGCTGAAACCATATATAAATGTATTCTTTGCGGTTTTTATTGGTTCTACGGAATCCTGACCAAAACTAAAAAGAAAGCAACTATTACTCTAAAAAGTTTGTTTGGGAGGAACAAATGGATTTGTTTCAAAACTAAACTATATACAATATGCGTGAATGCAATTGAATTTAGAATATTTAAATTTTTTGCCACAAATATGCGGGTCAATATAAAACTAACACAAACTAGTTTGACCAACAAGTTTTGCGGTTCGATGAGAAAAAAACCCATTATAATGGCTAAATACACTTTTTATTCAGTATAGTCTCCCTGAACAATCAATACACTTGTTCTAACAAGATCTTAATTTATGAATTCCATCCCTGAAGTGATAGTCTGGTAGGGCAACTATTAGTGAATACGGAGGATGCTCCAACAATTCGAACTTTAATTTATGGATTTAAGCCATTGCCAAAATGCTCTTGTCATGATGAAAAATAATATTTTCTTTTGCAAATCGGGT
This sequence comes from Helochares maculicollis, assembly GCA_033557835.1. Classification (NCBI taxonomy): domain Eukaryota; kingdom Metazoa; phylum Arthropoda; class Insecta; order Coleoptera; family Hydrophilidae; genus Helochares; species Helochares maculicollis. The sequence goes on from JAWQRO010000431.1 coordinate 18,777, forward strand.
CTTTTTTCGCAATTTTTTTCCTTCGGCTAGTCTAAAAGGTTACAGCTATATTTGTTATTTTACCAGTTTGTAAGTAATCCACAAACAAAATTTCTTTCACATCCCAAACAACACCTTTTTGGTCGATTTATGGACACAACATCGTTTCGGAGCCTAAGAACCAGGTTCACATCACTCTTTAGTCTCTTGTTTTGATTTAGAATCATGGTAATAGATCTCAGTCTCATTTATAGTAATGAATTGACGCACAAAATCCACTTTATCCTTTCGAAAACGCTCTAAATGTTGTTGAGAAAGTCGCATTAGAATGTATTTTTCACTGTTAGGGAATACAGTACCCATTGTGCACACAGGTTTCTGAAACCAAATACTTCAGTCAAAATAATGCTTGTTTTGCCCAAAGACGATATCCTGTATTTTTTCTACGATTTCTGGTGTTGTTGCTGTTTTTGAACGTTCTTGACATTCGTTAATAAATTTTCCTTGTTTTAAAGCCTTCCAAAAATAAAAAATCAATCACTGCACGATTCTTGATTATTCATGATAAAAGAATACTGTGACACGTCAATACCAAATGGCTTGTAAACAAAGAATGATCTGACATTAAAACAAAACTTCACATACGTTCAAATGAAGTATACCGTCATAACAAAAAAAGTTGATGAACAACCTAGTAAAAGATTCGGATTTAGGGAATGAATGTTGTCACTTTTAAGTTAGAGCCTTTACTCTAATGTTGGGGAAAATATTTTCTGGAGATAAATTCAAAATTAGCAATTCTGGGCGAGTCATTAAACTTATTGTTAATTGCATTAAAATTAAATTCCAGGAAGCCTTGAATATGTTTATTTTTCATTTTAATTGGTAGTAAATATCTGACGATAATACATTAAGAATTTTTAAACAAGCTTTGACATAAACATAAAATTAAAATTCCGGTAACAATATCATCATTTCATACCTAATAATATTGATATATAAACAACCAAATTCTAAAATGCAAAGAAGCAAAGCTGAGAGTAATTACTAGTATAATATGTAAGCAATTTACATGCCGGTGATGTGGAATAATAGATTCAAAAACTCGGTACAACACAGAAAGGATCATTACAGTTCTTCCAATATCTTTGGCATATTTTTCCTTTTGTATAACATTCTACAAAAACATACCACACACTTGCGTTTATTCATGCAGAAGTATGGTAATAATGGTAGTGTTCAATCCTAGTTCAAACAACTCCTATTTAATACTCAGCATTCCAAAGGAACTAACCAATAAACATTTTTTTTATATTCTTAACACTATACTACGACGAAAAGTATGGGCAGATTAATGTTGGCCAACTTCATCTACTTTACTCGTGATATCACTTGCGGCTTACTAATTTACTTGCGTTACATTTTTTACAATTTTTTCTTCCAAATACTAGATTGTCAAAAGAAATAATGCTAAAATCTCCACTTCATATTCACTTTCGTCATCAGAGATTTACCTCGTTGTTCAATTGTAGGCACTTGTTTAGTAAACCTTTGGCCGAATATAAGACGCGTACATTTCACACCTAGATATCATAATATTGATAAAAGTAGTTGAAATATTTTATAAGCGATTTGTTTAAAATTTTGTCTATTCCTTCCTCTATTGTTTTTGGAGTCATGCTTGCGCTGACTATTTATTTTTGGATCAGTATATGTACTTCTTTTAGTAGACTTAATAAATAAATGAATAAAATAATTAAAACTCAATCATATCGATATCAACCTTATTCCGAACGTGGACTGGAATTTGTTATTAACGAACGCCTAGTTCTGATAACTTTGAAGCTTTGTTCGGCTTACAAACAGTTGCGAGTAATTATTTCGTATGTTGCCTGAAAACTATTTTCCTCAAAAAAAAATCCTTAAAATAGTCATGATTCAACATACCGAAACTGACTTTTTTAATCTTGAGCACAGCATCCAAATTTTAAATTTAAATTAACACTTTTTGCTCATTTCCCTTGTTAAAAAAAGGCAAGAGGGTAAAAAAAATGAGCGGAGACCTGAGCCAGCAAAGGGCTAGAAGCCATCCTCTTAACAAATGCGAATGCATTTGTAAAATTTTAAAATTACCATTTTATCTAATATGTAATAAATACAACCCTCATGCCTGCTCCAAATTGTCTTTTTGAGTTCCAAATCACCTCATTACGCCCCGCTTCCCTCCAGAGCATCACATCGCGTTCCGTTGCGTATTGCTGCGTCATCCGAGCGCCCCGACGCGCGACGCGACGCGACTCGCCTCGTCTAAAGGTCCTCCAGTCCACCCCCCGACTATAACTTGATTTGATTTAGTAGAGCGGTGTAAATGGAACCAGTTTAGCATGACGGGCACAACAGACGCAATGGGCCAGCAGAGTTAATCAGGACGGCCGTGACGCGTTCCGGGGAAGCCTGGAAAAATCCAGACGGGTGAAATTTACTGCGCGATATTTTTCAAAAGCTTGAATTACTTATCCACTGCTTTGTGTGTGTTACTTCTACGCTTTTCTGAAACGCTTGTTGTTTGTTATTTCAGGTTATTCCGAGTTTTTACGCAAAGAAAGTTAATTTTGAAATAATACAAATAGGGTTTGTCTCTTTTTGTCCCGTTTTAATTGTTGTTGATTTTGTTAAACGATTCAATTTAAACCAGGCATTTGAATAGATGAGCTTGCTTTGCGATTCTGGGATCAATGCCCTTCATAATTAAAAACTCTTATTTGTATTCTTTCTGCATTCAATGAAACTCGGGTGCATGCAGATGATATGCAAATATTCATTTCGGCGAATCAGCCATAGCCAATCAATGAGTTAATAATGTTTTCTGTGTGATTAATAAACAGGCCGTGATAATAATATTTAGCTTAGACTGAGTACAATAGAGTAATGGTACAAAACTTATCCTATGCTATTCCTATTCTCTATTTCTAAGTTTAATGGATAATTTAAAATTAATAAACATTATTGTTTTTTCTACATTGTAGATCCATATCAATTTTTACAAGATGTAATTTACAATAAGTTTTACCAGACAACAGCAGCGCAAGTTTCAAATTTTAGAGTATACTTATAAGTGTATTTTTTTCCTGGTACTATAAATACAACACACTGGAAACAAAGACGCTTATACTTCACTTACTCGAGAGTAAAAATGTATTAAAGACTGAACATGCTTAATACATGCTGTAAGAAAATATAATTGCAAAAAATAAATTGCGACACAAAAGATTACATTTTTGATGTTTATGTAAATTAGTCGGTTAAACGGACCTACGGATTTACAATTCTCTATAAATTTCGGCAATATTGAAACTGCAAAAGAACTGTTCAACTTTTTAAACTAGCGTTAAATATTAGAAAATACTTTTAAGTGTATTTAATCCTCCTGCAATAAATCCAAGATATTGGAAACAAAAACATTTAAACTCCGCTTACTCGGGGTTCGGTCTCTTCGCTCGCTCATTCCTCGTGTAGTGGAAATGTGCTAAAGCATAAACACGTTTAATACTTCCTGTTAGGAATAACCACCTTAAAAAATATAATGACTATACTTACGTCGTAACACGACACATTTGAGGTTTGAGAACATCAGCCGCTTAAACAGAGCTAGCGATTTTAAATTCTGGTCGCACTTTTAAACAAAGTAAAAATTTAAGGCACTTAACCAAAAGACACTGAAGTTTTACTTAGTCGGGAGTGAACATATACTAAGGGGTGAATACGCTTAACACCCTCTGTACGCAATAAACAGATTCAGAAATATGATTTATAAACGTAAACCATGTATTTAATAATCATCTTGTCATAAATACAATATATTGGAAATAACGATTCTTAAGTTTCGCTAGGGCATCCTCTAGGTAATAAACAACTTAAACTTAAAACGTGTTTGTACAAATTTCAACAAATTTTTTACATGCTCAAAGTAATTGTAAGTGCTTTTAATCCTCTTGCCATAAATACAAGACATTTGAAAGAAAGAAGTTTTAGCTTCGCTTGCTCTGGAATTATTATTTTATAACGCTCCTTGTAATACTTCACTGTAACATGCCTTAAGCAAATTATTAAATCTCTTCTGAACTCTATGAACGTATAACTGCATCTTCAAAGAAGAAAGAAACCATTAAATAAAATAGTTTATAAAAATATTGCATATACTCTACAAATTGTAAAAATTTGCATAACAAGCAGTTTTAAATAAATCAGAGAGATCCAAATAAATTAAAAGGTCGTATAAGGTAAACTACGATGTTCAATAATTTTTCGATTTGATAAGGGCGTTGCAACTAACTTTAATCTTTTTTGTTATGTTGGGACACTCTTCATATGTACGTATGTGAAGTTTCAATTAAATCTGTCAAATCATTCTTTGTTTACAAATCATTTAGTATCGACGTATCAATGTATTTTTTACTATGAAAAAATAACGTATCGTGCAGTGGTTGAATTTTTATTTTTGGATGATTTAAAAGCAAAGGAAATTTATCAACGAATGTTGAAAGTGTATTAGGACTTCTCGCTTTTTACTCAGTTCAAAAATAAATTTGCTTAATTTAAACGTGGTTCTACAAACCTTGAAGATGATCCACGTCAAGGACGTCCAAAAGCAGCAACAACACCAAAAATCGTAGAAGAAATACAGAATATATTGGAAAATCGTCGAGTGACTGAAAGAGATTTATTAAATGCCCTAGGCATCTTATTGGACAGTGTAAGCAATATTTTGACTGAAGTGACATTCAGAATGCGCTATGTACAATGGGTGCCGCATTCGCTAACAATAGTGGATTTTGTGCATCGATTCATGCTATGGATAAGACTTGAGTCTATCACCATAGCCCTGAATCAAAACAAGGGACAAAAAAGGGCTGTGAACCTGGTTCTTCGGCTTCGAAACGAGTTTGTGTAGAAATCGGTCAAGAAGGTATTCGCATCAGTGTTTTGGGATGCGAAAGGAATTTTGTTTGTGGATTACTTGCAAATTGATAAAACAATAAATTCAGAATATTATTGTAACCTTTTAGACTAGCTAAAGGAAAAAATTCTTAAAAAAATAACCGGTTTGCAGCGAAATAGTATTATTTTTCATCAAGACAATGCACCGTGTCACAAAAGCATTTTAATAATGGCTGAAATCTACTAATTAAAGATCGAATTGTTGGAGTATATGCCATATTCCATAGCGACTTCCATCTGTTTCTAGACTAAACTGCATGCGAAGAAAGCGTTTTTCGTCAAATGAAGAGGTCATAACAGATGTGTATTTTGCAGCCCTCCGAAATTCTCACTTCAGGGACGGGACAAATTCGAATCTCGTTAGAACAAGTGCATTGATGTGTAGAGATTATACTGAATATTAAGTGTACTTTAAACCATAAAATTGTGTTTTCTTATAGAAAACTAATTGGGCAACCTAATATAAATCTTTTTGATTAGATTACGACCAGCTTACAAAAAAAAGGACATTTATTAAACGTAAAGGTGAACCGTAATTGTTGTATTAGGCCGGATTTCTATAGATTGATGTGTAAAAAACGGGCTATTAATCAATCTGATATAAAGCATTTAAAAACAAAACAATAAACTATCAAATGAGGTTGCATTCTAAAGTTGTTGTAGTGCAAAGAAATATTAATATTTAAGAATTACAATTTAATAAAGGTATTGTCCAAGGACAAACTAACTACAATTATTTCTCGTGATAAAAATTAAATCCGAATTTCATAAGCACTGTTTATAAAGTCGCTTTACCTTCGGTTACTCGGGATTTACTCATATCTTTCGCTCATTCATCTTGTAAGTGAAGATGTGTTAAAGAAAATATACGTTTTCTACTACTCGTAAGCTTGCTAGTATAATAATTACAAAATCGTGATACTGCTGCTTAGATTGTCGAAATTTTTAACATGTTTATCCCTTAACGCATTCTCACTGCCAATAAGTACAGTTTCTATATGATATTGTATTGCTGTTGCTATTTAAAGCCTGATATGGCAGAGATGTCATGAAGCAAAGACGTTTAAACTTCATTTAATCGTGAAGATAAGATGCGTTAAAAAATAAATAAACTTAATGGATCCTGTAACAAAATTGTGATAGATTAAATGTGCAAGTACATACATAAAATTTCAGTTTCATTTTCCATTGCAGATAGGTTTTTTTGTTGAATAATTAAAGAACTACAACCTTTTGTACTATTGCCCTTTATAGTACGTGCTGTGCTTAAGAACATTTTATATACACGCTACAAAGAGTAACTTTTTTAACAAGTAACTCATAATTAAATCAGAAAATTACAAATAAAAAAATATTTATAAAACTGTACTAATCCATTTTGGAATTTTATGTAATACAGAAGTAGTCTTCCATAGTTACATCGGATAAGTTTTCTTAAGAATATAGTAAATATAATGGAACGGGCTAATAACGGAATTGATATAAAGCATCAAAACTCAAAACAATAATCCAGCGATTAAGGTTGTCCAAAAAAGATTAATATTTAAAAGTTGGAGTCTTCAAGTATTAAAATTTAATTAATCTATTTTTTTCTATTTTCCTACTGTAGGTACAATTCAATATTCGTTTTAAAACAAATCCAGCATTGCTGTTGCTATCGAAGGCCTAAGATGCCAAAATAGTCTCGAACCGAAGCCATTTCAGTTTCGCTTACTTCTGTGAATAAAAATGTTTTGAGGAATAAACATATATTATGCACCCCTTAGGGAATAGACACGCTTACTGCAATAAAACCGGGTTTCTTCTCTAGCTCTGCTCTGAATTAATTAATTTAAGAGTTATGTTTTTAGCATCCAGAAAACGCAAACAGCTCGGTTTTGCATGACAGCTAAAATCATCAATTTATCTTCTTACAATCCACCTTGCAATTTTCCGAATTCAAAAGAAAACTTACCAGCATCCCAAATATATTTTTAAAATATTAATTTGAAACCAAGTAATAATTAATTAGCAGAAAATTTAAAATAGGCTGTTGAGAAAAGGTCAAATTTGGATTTTCACACCTATCAAATTAAAATATTGTGAAAAGATACATTATTCCTTCCTATTCTTAGCATGATACGTTTTTGTCAATTGCAACATTTTAGAAAGATATAATAAGTATATATTATTAATAAGATATAACGGGTATTTAAAAGTATTCATCACATACATTATGTTGTGCAATTGCAATAAGTAAAATCTCCTCTTAAACAACAATTCAAGAGAAGAAAAGGAATCCTCATTAATATAATTACTTTACCCTTAAACTGCTTGAAGTTACTTAAAAAGTAAGAAAAAGCCCATAGAATTTGCAAGGGAAACAATAGGAGACCTCCAGAAATTTGTTTAAGAAGAGAAAGGGAGGGAGGACCTTCCGGGCGCCACCCGATTCGCGACAACCCCGATATTTAAATATAATTTTATTATAATGATGTGTTCGTCCCTATATACAGCTATTGAATTTTCAATCAATATCAGCACTAAAAACGTAATAAATTTTGAAAGGGTTCCAAAGAGAGGCCAGGTGGCCATTTTGGTAGATGTTCCTAGACTCCAAGCGTAACAGTTTGTATTCGAAAGTCGAGTTGGAAGCGCGATTCGGCCCAGCGCAGGTCGATATTGTGATACTGTGACTCCCAGGGCCTAAGCGCCACCCTCTGGACGGAGGAATTTCAACTTTAGTGAACCCCAGCGTATGGGAAATGCAACCCTCCACCTCCTTTTACACATATACGCCGAATGCCGTTTACTATTACTACCAAATCTGAAAGAGTTAACTCTGTTGTGGCAGGGCCTCAGCAAGACCAAAGCGTGAATTCCGGGTTTGTTACCACCCGAGCGAAAGCCGAAGCCAAAGCGACGGGTTGTTCGAGGAAAGAGACAGGAGCGCGAGGGGAAGGTTTTTCCAACTTTTCAAAAATAACTAAAAAGTCAATTCAACATAAAATAACGGAGGTATATAAAACAGCTTCCCCTAAAAATCTTGAAGGTAGGGAAAAGGAAAGATAATTATCCTTGATGACTTTCTACCTTTTTGCAATTGTATGCCGGACAGTTGTCTCTTTCTAATTCCATTAGCCTCCTCCGTCGTCAATTTCCGCACAAATGTAGCCATTTTCCTTGCTAATATCTCTTTGAAGCACGCTTGTCTTTCACTTTATTATCTCTGTTTGTCTTAGCAAATATCATTTGAATGCCTTGGATTTCATGGGGTCGTTTATTTTGAAGGAGCGATCTAATGGCCATTGGTGAATGTCTGCAGTGCTTGAAGTATGGATATGCTTGAGTCATGGATGAGCTCAAAGAGCACTAACTCGTGACGAACTTTGATGGTGACCCTCTCAATATACTTTTGTGCTTTCTTGCCATACCGGATAACGGGAAAGGAAACTTACTAACCAAACCTACTGATGGCGGAGGAATTTAGGCAGTGACTGTCACTAAAACAAAATGGTGACATGACATTCGTTTATTATTTTGTAATAATTTTTTATACAACATTTACAAGCCAGTCGCAATTTTAATTCTTTTGAACTGTAAACGTTGAATTCATTATAATCGTGCAACGATGTAAAACAACAACAAGCAAATTTTTCATTTTTTAATTTAAAAGTGAAAATGAAAGTATGCTCTGTCCCAACTCATTATTGAAATAAATATTATGATAAAGAAATTATTTTTCAAGTTCAGGTTTTCTAAAACCTGGTAAACATTTTGGTTGTATTTCCACTTCTTGTCTTCTATTCCTATTTCTAGTTCATTTGCGATTTCAAATTGCTCTTTTAATTTTAAGAAACTCGACGAAAATTCAAAATGAGCAGTATTCACGCTGACAAAAATCGCATCAATACGATCAATTCCAAAAGCTCTGACAATGAACCATGATAATCATGAAGCATTATGACTCATAAAATGTTGATAAGCAACGAAAAGGATAGAAACTGCTGATGATAGATCTAGAAAATAAGCATGAAACATTATAAAAATTATAAAGGATAAATCATGCAAAAACCGGAAAATTCTAGAGTACAATCATATGTGAATTAAAGCAATAAAAACTTCTATAATCTGAAAAAATCATGAACGTTTGGGAAGTAGGCATAATAGTCATAATAGTGAAACGTGTAATGCTTGCCACTTATGTAACTGGGTCTTTGGTGTTTCAATTTAACCCAAATTTTTCATTTACTAATTCTTAATGGTTTTAAAGATATGCATAAAATATCAACTCTATAGATCTAATTTAACAACTAATTTATTTACTTCGGATATCATTACAGGAATATGTTTATATGTTAATTACAGGTTTCACTCACAGTTTTCCATAATCGATTCCACACTTTTGTTTTTCCACGGTAATGTTGCTTCTTTCGGCGTAAAAAGAAATTTGTCTAATGCTCAATTAAGACAATGATGCTAATCAAGCAATAAAACATATATCTTAGAATAAAATGATCAAGAATTATTACGAATTAATAGGAATATTTAGCATAATTTGGAGTAGCTATTATTTTTCATTTGTTTCTTATTATTATTCTGAATTACAACAAGACTTGAGAAGGGAAATGGAGACTGTTCATTGGTTAAGGGATACCACTGCCCTAAAAGCATAAAAAAGCATTACTTTGATCATTTATTTTGAGTAGGAACAAGAAATAGTTATGAGTTTTTTCAGAGACTATTAATGGTAATTAGAAGTACGAGGTGTGTTCAAAAAGTATCGCTAATTTTGTGTTTTTTCAAAAATTATTTATTTATTCATGAATATCTATTTTGTCCCCTTCAAAGTAATTCCCATGAGATATTATACACTTGTGCCAACGTTTTCCCCAATCTTCGAAGCACTTAAAAAAATCATTTTCCTTTATCTTGTTCAGCTCCTCCTTCGATGCCTTCTTTATCTCGTCAATATTAGCGTAGCGACGTTCTTTCATGGGTCTCTTTAGTTTCGGGAACAAGAAAAAGTCACAGGGGTTCAGATCTACGGCATCATTAGTGTGTTGTTTTTGGCCAAAAAGTTGCGCACAAGCAACGATGTGTGAGAAGGGGCGTTATCGTGGCGCAATAGCCAATTTTTGTTCTTCCACAAATCCGGGCGTTTCTGGCGGATTGCTTCACACAAATTGCGCATAACTTGCAGGTAATATTTCTTATTGACCGTTCTACCTTGTGGCAAGAACTCACGATGCACCACGCCCCTGCCATCGAAGAAAACGGTAAGCAAAACTTTCACAGTCGACCGAACTTGGCGCGCTTTTTTCGGTCTTGGTTCGTGCGGCAGCTTCCATGGAGAAGATTGAGCTGTGGTTGCCACGTCATAACCGTAAACCCACGATTCATCACCAGTTATGACCCTCTGGAGCAAATTTGGAACGTCGCGGACAGAGTCTAACTAAAATTGAGCAATTTTGGTACGAATTTCGCGGTGCTTGTCTCATGCCCAAATCATTTATAAAAATCAAATGGCACGAGCCGATCAATATGTCTAGGTCCTCAGCAACTTCTCTAACGGTGATTGGACGATTGGCGAATACCATTTTCTTCACTTTATCAATGTTTTCGTCTGTTGTTAAAGTGCTCGGGCGTCCGGCACGCTCTTCGTCGTTCACATTTTCTCGGCCTTCTGAGAACATTTTGTACCACCGATAAACGTTGCTTCGGTCCAAGGTAGCTTCTCCGTATGCCACAGTCAACATTCGGAATTCATCTGCGCATTTAATTTCGTTTTTCACACAAAATTTGATACAGGTTCTTTGATTCACTTTTTGAATAGGTAAAAATCGAAGACGAGCCAAAACACGTGCAAGCAAAGCAGCTGTCAACAACTAACTAAACATTCAAAATGGCCGAACTTGTCGGTATAAGTGAGAGACATGAATACCAACATAACGCCACAAAAAATCGAAATTCGAATATACGTAACCCGCGAAAATTCAAAATTCACGATACTTATTGAACACACCTCGTATGTAAAAAAATATTTAATTTTGAATACAAATTGGCGGCCTTAGAGCCATTCTTGCAGAACACTTTTTTTTCAAATATCCAATCGGGAGAACACGTATCTCGGGAAAAAAGAACAAATAAGTAAACTTTTTGTTACAGTACGCATCAAAAAATACTGAGGTGCATACGATTGTTTTAAATGCTTTTTGTCAAAATAATACGAGTTTCAACAAGATTCGATTATTCGTCAACAAAAATTGGCACTAAATTGTCCCTATTTTTTTGATCAATCCAAAAACGGATACGTACTTCACTAGATAATCCGATTGTGAACTTACTGTTAAATTTTCGAACCAATTCATCGAGAGGATTTTGAGCACTAATTTTGAAAAACGAGTTCAAAGTTTTATAGCTTCTAAGCTGTTCTGTAAGTGTTATTTTCGATAAGAACAACACAATTTAATGGTTTGAATTATACTTCATTATTTAGTATAATTTCCCCGAATATCAACCAGCTTGTTCCAACGAGATTCGAATTAATGAACTCCATTTCTGAAGTAAGAATCTGGAAGGGCTGCAAAATACGCTTTAACATCTGTTATGACCTATCATTTGATGAAAATTACTTTCCACGCTAAACTTGTTTTAGGTCTGGAAACAGATGGAAGTTGCTAGTGGATACGATGGATTCGAGCAACAGTTCGACCTTTAATTAATAAATTATAGCCATTGTCAAAATGCTCTTGTAATACGGTGCATTGTCTTGGTGAAAAAAAATTATTTTCTTCTGCAAATCGGGTCGTTTTTCTCCTTTAGCTAGTCTAAAAGGTAACAGTAATATTCAGAATTTATTGTTTTACCTGTTTGTAAGTAATCCACAAACAAAATTCCTTTCGCATCCCAAAAAACTGATGCTAACACCTAGTTGGTTGATTTCTTTAGCCTCTTGTTTTGATACAACATCATGGTAATAGAGCCAAGTCTCATCCAAAGTGATGAATGAATGCACAAAATCTACTTTATTTTTTCTAAAACGCACTCAAAGTTGCTGTTTCAGTCACTTGGCGATTTATCAATACGATATGCTATATTTTTTTCAACGACTTCTAGTGCTTTTCGACGTGCTCGACGTGGATTGTTTTCAAGGCTTGTATATCCATGTTAAAATTCAGCAACTGATCTTTCTACTTTACTAATTGGAGGCAAAAGGGTCCTTACACACTTTTAACACTTGTTCATAAATTTCCTTAGCTTTTAAACTTTCCAAAAATAAAAAATCAACTACTTGATTTTTCCATTCTAACAAATACTGTCGATACTAACTAGTTTGTAAACAAAGAAAGAATTCGCAAATTAAAATGAAACTTCACATACGTTCATAAGAAGATTATACCAACATAGCAAAACAATTAGGCTAGTACCAACGCCCTTTCTTATCCACCCGAAAATGTATCAGGAATAAAGTCGTTAATAGCAATTCATTGATGAAAAATTAGTACGATGATGAAAAAATTTTACATGGTATGACACTAATTCTAATAATTCCTCAATTATTGGTGCTTGCTATTATCATTAGTTATTTTAAGAAACTCGAGGGATAAGGATATTCGCTATTTAGGATGCAGAAAAATGATTATCGTTTAGTTATGTAATTTCTATATAAATTACTCGCAAGTGTTTTATTTTAAGGAATACTCACTGTCTATTGACCTCATTTGTCTGAAATTTTTCATTTGTCTGAAAATATCAGAATTGTTCGAACTTTGAGGGAATTCGTTTTACTTAGCGTTATTTCTCACCAGCAATAAAGCATGAGCGGTATCTTTCAGCCAAACATTTAAAAGAATAGCAAATTTGCGTTCCTTATTTTTATAAATAAGATAACATTCAATAATGGCAAGATGTTGGTTTAAATGACAAGACGGCATTATGCAATGTTGGAGAATGTGCCACGAGTTGTTTGTAAATATGCGTACATTATTTGCATGCATTTTAAAATTATTTCTGTTTAAAGAACAATCAGACTCCTGTTAGATTAGAAAAGCAAATGAGTTGGTTGAAGGCACCAGTTTTATGCAATTATTAGGCGTAATAAAGTCTTCTCCTGCAACAAGTTCTCCGTAGCCCGTTTCTTAAATATGTTACCAGTATTCGTTTGAGTCTTCTTTTCTTACTGGCTTAATGTAGAACTTGAAGAAGTTTAATGCACTCAGTTTTCAATTTAAAGTGGTATTTTCTTTTTTTTATGACTGATTTTCTGTATACCACTTTTAAGTCTTCATGTAGTGTTTGGTTCGAGACGTATCAGGGTGCATCTCTTACCATCTGTAGAATTTTAGATTGGCTTCTTTGCAAAGAAACTTATTTTTAATAAATCGATACCATAATCTTATAATAACGTTCTAAATATACAAAATGAATGGTAAATAAATATATTCGCTGAGAATTTAAGTCCACTTCTAAAAGACACAAATTAAGAAGAATTCCGCAATGACTGATTTTCTGTATACCACTTTTAAGTCTTCATGTAGTGTTTGGTTCGAGACGTATCAGGGTGCATCTCTTACCATCTGTAGAATTTTAGATTGGCTTCTTCGCAAAGAAACTTATTTTTAATAAATCGATACCATAATCTTATAATAACATTCTAAATATACAAAATGAATGGTAAATAAATATATTCGCTGAGAATTTAAGTCCACTTCTAAAAGACACAAATTAAGAAGAATTCCGCAATACCTGAAAGTCTACAAAAGAAAAGGACGAAGGCAGTTTTTGCTTTTCGTAAAGAATTTACGAGCAGGCATAGAGTTAAAAATAAATAAAATTGTTTTTAATCAATGACTTTAACTCTACAAATAGAGTACCACTTAACCGCGAGAGCGTCGAATACAAATTATAACCCAGATTTAATACGTATATACCAGACATGCAGTACTTTAAAACGTGCATTCCTCTCCGCCCCGTTACAAATGCATTTTCCTCGGTTTGGTTTGGTGCATCAGCCACCCTCACAATGCGAGCGCGTTTCAGTTAAAGCGTTTCGCCTTCATCTAATATAGAGTATAATAGTGGGTAGTTTATGGGAAGTAATGCATTAAACGGTGAGGACAAATCAGAATCCTGCAGAAAAACAAAAGGGACAGAGGAAGAGAGCACAATACAAGTGTCAGTGAGCGTCACGGTTGTTGGTGATGCTAAAAGCCTTCAAGTGAGAGCGAGCGGGAGTGGAAAATAGGGTTGCAAACGATGGAAGGGGTGCCCGGGTGGTGGAAGGTATCGTTTATGTTCCACCCTAGTACCTCCTTGAAAACGGTTTTCGTTATTCATTGCGAACTCTTCGAGCGTGTAGATTACATCCTGGACCCGTCTTTTTTCCATCTTAAATGAAGTCAATTCATATAAAAGACCTTATGACTACCTTGGATACGGACGTGCCTTCGTTGGTACGCAGCTTACATACTGTAAGCGCATTCGTAGCATCACCTCCATGGTTCAAGCACATGCATTCCTCGAGCACATCCACATCTCTAACACATCCATTCCTCAAACAACTCCATTGCTCAAGCACATCCATATCTCAAACAAGTCCTTATTCTAACCGCATCAATACCTCCAGTATATAAACCTTAAGCTCATCTAAGGACTTCTAACTTTATAGCCTGAATATGGCGAATATCTAGGGGTGAGAGGGATCCCTCTTCTCCAACTGGTTTTAGTCCACACAACAGCAACAACATTCTGGAAAGTTTAGTTCACATCGCATATTCTCCACAACCATACCGCTTTTAATTGTGAACGTGATTGAACTCGCGCGCCAAGTTGATAGATTTTTTTTATTCAGTTTCGTATTATAATTTACACAAGGAGGAATCCTAGGGTAAATATTGATAAAATACATTATACAAAGTGTTCTTAGTTTCCAATGCGCCAACTTTTTGTTCAGAATTCACGCTTCCTGTATACCCAACAACCCGCCCAACGCCAAATAACCAACTTCCTTCACTACCCTAAGAAACCTCACATACTCCTCTTCTACATCTTAGATTTCATTTTCAATTTAAAAACCTTTATAAAATCTCATCTAAACAATTAAAAAATCATAATCTCGTCTTAATTTATTTTAAAAATCACCATCAATCTTCATATCTAAGCCATAGAGGAAAACAATTTAATAGAAACTAGTAAGACTGGAGTAGGAGCCCAGAGACGGCTTAATGCTTCGCTCAGATCCATTAGGACAGCAACCCACACTAGTACCGCAGCTTATATATGTCCTAAAAGCATACTTAACAGGAAGATACTTTTTCATTGAACTCATTTCTACCAGGTATACTCTAGATAACTAGGCTTAAAGTCACATAATACACATAATGCGGTTTCTTTGAAACTGGTGTCCTAGAAATTAATGACATTGACCATTTTGAGATTAATAACAGCAAAGCACTAATATTTTTATACTTTCTTTGCAAAAGTTTGTAGTTTAAAATCTTTGCCTCGAAATTTTTTAAATGGGAAAAACTAAATAGCTAGAAAGTCTAAGCCATCTGATAACAAATTTTCGGTTCGATAAGAAAGAGCATTGCTACTGGCCTAAATGTTTTTTGCTATAGTGTTACACTCGTATGAACGTATGTGTAGTTTCATTTCAATCTGTCAAAATAGAACGGGAAAAATCAAGTATCATGCAGTGATTGAATTTTTATTTTTGGAAGGTTTAAAAGCAAAGAAAATTTGTGAACGAACGTTGAAAGTCTGCAAGGACCCTTCGGCTCCAATTAGTACAGTAGAAAGATATGTTGCTGAATTTAAACGTGGTCGTACAAGCTTTGAAAACAATTCACGTCGAAGACAACCCAATATATCAACAACAGAAATCGAAGAAAAAATACAAGATATCGTATTGGAAAACATTTAACAGAATCCCTAGGAATCTCATTGGGCAGTGTAAGCTGTAGTTTGACTAAAGATATTGGGTTGCAGAAAGCTGTGTAGAGAATGGGTGCCGCATTCGCAAACAATGAAACAAAAACCATTCATCGCGATGAATGAAACGGCTTTATCACCATGATTCTAAATCAAAACAAGAAACTATAGAATGGTGTGAATCTGGTTCTTCCGCTCTGAAACGAGTTTGTTTCCAGAAATTGGCCAATCTTACAAACTGGTACAATAATAAATTCTGAATATTATTGTAACTTTTTAGACCAACTGAAGCATTTTGACAATGGCTAAGATCCATGCATTAAGAAAATTCATGCGTGGAAACCGGTTTTCTTCAAATGATGTGGTCATAACAGATGTGGACGCGGATTTTACAGCCCTTCCAGATTTTCACTTCAGAGATGGAATTTATAAATTAATACTGAATAATAAAGTGTATTTCAAACCATAAAAATGTGTTTATCTTATAGAACTGCAAAACTTATTGGACAACCTGGTATTAGGTAGTTCCAATGTGTCTCTCAATGCGCCTATCTATTTTCTTCTGGGGCATCCTCTTCTTTGATTTTCTACCATCTTCACAATTAGCAATTTCTTGGAAACTCTCATTTCTGAAAACATTTCCACCTGTCCTAACCACCTAGTTCGCTGCAATCTAATTTGCACAGTTATTGGTGGATACTTATACAGTTGATATAGCTATGGATATTTTCTTCTCAGCCAGATATTAAAGCCCCTCCCCCCCGCCCGGTATATTCTTGCTCAGATCTTTCTTTCACAGTTTTACAATTTTCTCTCATCAACCTTATTTAGCGTTATTGGACGTATAGCTGTTCTGTATATTCATTATTTCGTTTTTCTAGACACTTCTTCGGATTTTAACAGGTTTACCAGCGAAAATGCATTTGCATTTCCTTTGTTTATTTTGGAGTTAATCTCTTTACTTTCCAAGTTTCTGCATTATATATTCATCCCATCATTTTAGGAGAATCCCTAAGGAAGTCATGCCATTATATAACTGCGTTCTATATATCCTGTCACACGCTTGTTTAAATCAATGAACATCTTATGGACCGCTGATTACTCTCATAAGTATTTGTTCATTGACTAAGCGATCTCTCTGAAATCTTCAATAAAAATGCCCGATATTTAGATTTATATACAACCCTTAACTAGATATTTATTTACATCTATTTATGTATATGTTGTTTGACTGCTCATAGATACTAAAACTCTAAAGTAAACACTTCACTTCTCTATTGTGCCTGCACTTGACTTCACCTAAACTAATTTTGAAGTAAAGGTGATTTCAATTATTTGACTGACTGACTGATTAATTTGACTTAGTAGGAGCCGCAATTTATATCCCACGTCAGTTAATCTCGAACTTTCATTCCAGACTGTTCTAGAAAGTATCTATTCTGAAATATTAACGAAAGAAGGGAAACCACACACTGCCTTAATTTTTATGGTAGTTAGCTAAAGTAAAATCAATACATTCCTAGAAATAATATTATTTAACTTAGTTGTTCAAATCTGACGCCAACTAAAAAAATAAAAAAAAAATGCTAAGCTCCATTAATATGACCATAACTACAGGTGATATTTATTTCAGGTTGACTTTGGAGAAGTTTTTATCCCACCAAATTTAGAAGTACCCAAACCAAGGGTCTTACCAGAATTCAAACGACTAGCTCACGGCTTGAGATCAGACAACATCAGCATTCTCGACGCGAAAACCTTCTACATCCCCAACCTACATTACGACGGAGCAGGACCAGATGCCTACTTCTGGGTTGGTAATGGAACCGAACCCAGCCCGTTCGGCATCAAAGTACCTAATGAAATGGGATCGCTGGACCCTCTCAGAGGATACCAAGGCGAGGACATCGAAATAGTTCTTCCAGGATCTCTAACTGTTTACGATATCGATTGGCTGGCAGTTTGGTGCGTCCAATACAGACATAATTTTGGACATGTCATGATACCGAAAGATCTTGACGTGCCACCAGCTTTGGGACAAACGAAAATATCTGTAAGAGCATAAATAAATCTGTATAAATTTGATATATTTCATTCTATTGGATCTTCAATATTCGAATGTGTAAACACTATATTCTTAGTCCTAGACCATGCGAATTTTGAAATTCGTACCAAATGATTAATTTAAATTAGAACATTGAGGTTCCATTATGCACATTGACTTGGCGTATCATTAATACATTACTATTTTTGATATTAGCCTCCTTGGTGGTACAACCCAGTAAGTAAACCATAATCTACATACCTTAAGAAATCTAAACAAACTGCTTAATCTTTGCTTTCTTTCCTGGTTCAGACGACTCCGTCATCAGCAACCAATGACCCAACAAACTGCCGTGAGTTTTTAGACAAACGCCTCCAGGTCCGGTGGAAGATGCAGCAAGACCAGGTTGAAATATCATTGTCGGGAAAAATTAAGGAATCCCAGTACATGGCCTTTGGACTATCTGGGACCCAGAACAAGCCTCACATGATCGGTGCTGACGTTACAATTGCTTTCTACGATAATGAAACAAGGTCTTTCAAAGCTGAGGACTACTTCATTTCGGCGAAATCTCAATGTGATGGAAAGCATGGAGTCTGCCCAGATGAAAGGATAGGAGGACGAAATGACGTCACTGTGATCAATGGCGATAGGAAAAATGGAGTTACGACTATTACGTACACAAGACCTTTGCAGACTAACGAAGCTATAAACGATAGGGCGATTCCAAGCTCTGGAGAAGTAAGTGTAATAGCTGCTTTTGGGCCTATTAATGGAAGGAAGGAAGCGAATGCCCATTCCATGCTAGACGCAACGTCGGAAGATTACAAAATTGATTTCAGCAGCAACGATGATCATGATTGTTCCATCAGCTTGTACGATTTAGAGATTGAAGATGGAGTAAGGCCTTGGCCTGTTGCTAGGATTACCGGTGAATCTAACTTCACTGCGCGCATTGGACCGACTGGAGGCAAAAGAGGATACACAGCGATCACGAAAATACCATCATGGGGAATAGCTTGGTATATAAACGAACTTTTAATACCAGAAATCACCGTGGAAAGAGGACAGACTTACACGTTTATCGTGGAAGGAGGCGACGACAGCACCAATCCAGCCAGGTACCATCCGTTCTATATCACCGATTCCCAAGAAGGAGGTTTTGGACAAAAATCGGAACACGAGCAAAAGAAACAGAAGGTCTACGCTGGAGTTGCTTACAGCCATGATGGGTACCCAGAGCCTACTGCTGCTGGACGATACTGCGAATATGCTATTATGGACGTGGATATGTCTGAGAAACTGGAAAACTTTGCAGAATACTTTGATACATTGGAGCTGCGTTGTGAGCCAGGAGAGCCTGCCTATTTACATTGGACTGTACCGATGGATGCGCCGGATACTCTATATTACCAGGTAAATTTTACCATAGATTGATTTGTACTAATCTGAGGGTTCTTTAATGCAATTGGTTAGTATCAAAGAAATTTCCCTGCGGCTATTTGTATTACTATTAACTTTAATGCTTACTATTTAAATTTTATAAACATGATTTAATTACAGCTTTTGTGTTCTTTCTGAGCTGTAATTGTAAGATAAAATAGTACTGTTCCCACGAGTGGTAATATTGAAGTATCACTTCTATCCCAATTTCCTCTAGTGTTAACCGAGCGAGTTTTTACACGAGATCCACTGTTCTAGATACTCTAATGTTCTTTTGCTCGTTTAATTGGCTTGTGGTATAAGTTCGTATTTTTACCACTTATTTAAATAAATAAATACTATTACAAAATTAATCATTTATAACATATATTGGCCATTATTGGCAATAGCCTCGGTGCAACGGTTCTCTTGTATGTATTGTATTTTTATAGTCTGAACTCTATAGAGAGTGAGGAAAATAATCCCACGAAAACTGTGTCAATTTGTATATCGCGGTAAAATACATGGAAGGAAAAAAAATATCTATATATATCGTCACTTCTGACGATGCTTCTTATTAAAATGAAGCGAAACTGTTAAGACTAAAAGCTAAATAAACATCTACAGCTACCAAATAGCGTTTAATTCATAATATTAACATCAATCAAATAAAATACGCTATAAAAATACAATAATTAAATATAAACCATGATGGAAATGGAAAACAACACAAACCCAAGAAAACAAATAAGAACCAAGTATGGACAAGAGCTAATAACCCTAATGCAAACTGCAAACCGGTTTAAACAAACAAAACGACGTACTTAAAGACAGACTAACTGAATACTGGTATAAAGCACATATTGAATCACAAATTAACATCTACAACAAAACTTTTCAACAAGTGAAGAGAAATCAGTGCAAGAAACTAAAAAACCTAACAAGACAACAACATCCAGATCATAAAACAAATCCAAACTGGATAGTCAACTGCACAAAAACAAGTATACCAGAAAACGTCTTATACTGCTTAAGCTTAGGACCAAAATTTAATTTTCCAACGAACAA
>JAWQRO010000432.1:0-39126 GCA_033557835.1 Helochares maculicollis
TATATATATATATATATAATATTTCATAATTTTTTCGAGATTTTAGGCAATAGGCCTACCAGTGCGAAATAAATCTTTAAAATTATAATTAAATCAATGGAGTTGAAGAAATCAATACCTTTAATTATCTGTGACATTATCGGAATCATAAACATCAGTCACATTTTCAGCCACCTCGCTTCCATTTTTGTCTGTACCTCAGCAGATAAGAAAATATAGTCAAGTTTTCCATGATAATTTCCATATTTTACATTTTATAGCTAGCTCACAAAGACAATCGAACAACAGTAAAATAATATATTTCTACGATATACAGAGTGTTGCAGAATTAATTTCCAATACTTAACCCACATGTTAAGAACGCCAATGTCACCACGATGTGGTATTTTGTAAGTATAAAAAAAATGTTGAAAGTTTGGCTAGTTTGGGACTTCTGGCATAATTGAAATGCTGCAGGTAGACCATAATGAGTTAAAGAATATTATGCATACACAACGGCACCGTTATTGCTATAAAAATAACAACATCACAATCACAAACATCGTTAGATCCTCGCAATTCAATTTCTTCATGAACTCGAAACCATCCTCGTCAAAGAAAAACAGAGAAAGAACATAAACAGCCATTGACTACAGTCAATTTCTATCTCAATTAATAGTACAAATTCATGTTATTGCGTCGACAGAAAAACATGTACCGCTTCTCTTGCGTCTGCGGCTATAAATAATTGCGCTTTACGTTTTTTGATGAGCATCCGCTATCACCTTTATCGCCTTGTTTACAATAAAATGACGGATTTTCTCGTTTCGTGCTTAGTAAGTTTAGATGATTTGCATGTTAGTAAATATATCTTTCTTTGAGTAAGGCATAAAGAAAAGTTTAACTAGCTTACGTAATAGTAAATAATGTATTAAAAACAAATTGAAATGAACGCAATCCGACCAAACATGTGGCGCCTGTTTTTCCTCTCCGGTTAAAATTTATTGGGCTATTAACATTTTTCGCTCGTTTTAATTTCTTTTCAACGAGGGTTTTTTATTATTATTTCATCAGTTTCGAGTCCAGATGCTTTAAGCGTAAACAAGAAGCTGATTCTTAGAAATATAGATAGAATTCGTCTGTGTTCGACTAACGACGTGAGTCATAGGGAATTCCAACAGTGGTTCTTAACATGTACATGTAATGAACATCTCGGTTACTAATTATGCCCCAAAGTGCAAACAAACACCCATCGCTTATTATTTCTTATATCTACCATCCCTTTATGTTTTGTAACTTATTTTTGAAACAGGCTGCATAAACGCTTAGAAAATCTTTTTAAATTATATCAAACAACAAAGTTACATTTAGGGAAACAAACAATAAACTCATATTTCTTAATGACAAAGAAACTATATTTTTACTAAGAACTTAACTTAATGTAAAACATTGTATTTTTGGCATAAAAATCTGAGCGTATTTGTGCCGCTATCAAAAGCCTGAATCACTAAAGTAGTCACAAAACAAAGACGCTTTAGCTATCAATTCCTAGGTTCGGTCGCTCATCCTCATCATATTTGTTATTGCTTAACGCATTAATTACGATTTATAAAAATTTTTGATTTGTGGTTATTTTTTAATGCATTTCTGTTCCTATCTTCTGAGATTTAAGCTTCAAGTATCAACCATCTTTCATCTGAAAACAACACCACTTTCCTCGGCAACCAAAGAGGTAACCTTAAATATCTTTTAGAAAATCTGTTTTACATTCAATCAAGCTAGCATTTGATACAAAATAAAATGAATTAATCATGATATGAAAATAAGCACCGGCTATTTCACTTGAGGGGTGCAAACTCAGAACTTAGATTTTTGTACTATGAGCAAACAGAAGTAAAAACATTTTGAACATTAATGACAAAACACTGCAATCAACAAATATAAATCTACTTCAATTCAACTTGTATGTCTTTGATACGTTCTAGTCAATTTCAATAGATTCGTCCATAATAAAAGAGCACATAAAAGACATTTTTCCCGCTTAATATAGCCTTATTCCTCCCCTCTTCCCTCTGTCACAAATATATAAACTAACTAAACTAAAACATACTTCCACCATGTATAAAATTTATATTTATTTAAAAATGAACTAGTCTAAAATGCTCTAATATTATCTAAAGATAAGAAAATGCACTCAAACTTCCATCAACTTAACGTTATTACATCTTGAAACATTCCGTGTTGTCCATTCCTTTTGGCTCTTAAATATATCAACTTAGGATTTTGCATTCCGCAACGTTTCGCAGTATAATTAACCCGGCATCTCACAGAAACGCTTAGAAAACACCCGACTTGAGCAAAAGCAAAATCTTATATCGAAAAATTTCAAATCAACTAAAAAATAGCATTAAAGTCGATTACTATAACACCGTAACCAATTATATAAAAATTAATTACAAAAGTGTGAAAAATATTGAATTTTTTAAGAAACGATATTTAAATTTTCCATATTCCCTGATTGTTTTTGATATTTGATTTGGAATTTAGAATTTTTTAATATTCAGCACGTAAATTTCAAATTATTGGACCATTCCACTAAGGAGTTTTTGACTTTAACTTCAAAGATTTAAATCAATTGAAAAAATTTATTTTCTAGCTAGTTTCATTTTGATTTGTTTTAAGTTTTTTAAATGCAGTAATAACTTGGGATATTTAAACAGAATTCTCACGTTTTCATGCCAATATTATGATACACGGAGCTATAAAGCGTTTAAAATAGTCTTTTAAAATCAAATCTATCGATATGATACAAGATATATAAGTTTTAATTGTACCATTTACTTCGTTTACTTACATGAATAGTCTCTTTGTATTAATCCTTTTCTGACTATGCTTCACTAAGAAATAATTTGCGTGGAATTATAAAATTTGATATTAAAAACAATTACTATCGAGCCAATCATAAGAGTTAATCATTTGTAGATCATCGTTTTGAAATACTGTCATATTTTATCCACGTTATCAATTAATTATCAGATTTTAAGTTAAAAACAAATGCTCAATTAAATTGATTCAGTTATTTGGCAAGCCTCTATCTCTCAAGCAATGCTTATTAATAATTAAGAGTTAAGGATAACGATCACATGATAGCTTCCCCACATTCACAGGTAATTAACGAAACATTTGTTTATTCCATTATTACACTTTGCAGATTAAATTTTAGCAAAACAATTAAGAGAGATGTTAAAAGAAATAGCGTTTAGTATTTCTAGCTTTGTCAACTATATGACGTAGCAAAACTATACGGTAGAAATACATTTATTGGCCATACATTGGAACAACATTTCGGTTAAAACTATTGTAGGGAAAAGAAAACCACTAAATTAATATTCCTACTAAAACTTAGAAATTCGTTGGCCATGGAGAGTAATCACAAAACAACCTACATTTGAAATATTTTACGCAGGAAATCCGTGGGGCCCTATTCCAATAATAAAAAAAACCATTATCAACTTTCTAACAATTATTATTACCTATTACATACTCTAGATAATCTACAATATAATATTATGCAGTGTATGCAAATGAAAACAAAATTATACAAAAACATATCATTCATATATCACATACGTGAACTATTTTCTTTGTGTAAATAAATAATCCACTAATTGTTTAGATTTAATTTTGCAATTGACATAAATTTTATGTAATTGATAAATGCTAAGTATAAAATTCTTTTAATATTATTACGAATTATCATCAGCCATATGCTGACTTGAACAATATGCAAGAAGAGGTCAAATTCTGTAGCAGCAAAATATCCATGATAAACAATCCAGTTTCGTTGCTGCCATCTTAATTTATTTTACTAATATTGGAACTGTTGTGCTGACAATTTTAATCTTATTAAGTGTTTTACTTCCGTATCTTTGTTCATTGTTAAGTATAAGCAATCTCTGTTTTGGATACCAATTGTTTGAAATGTGCGTGCAATGACCAGAACAAAGCTGCTCACCTCCATGGCTTCAACAATGCAACTAAAGATCACTATCACTAAAATAGTTAACAAATCATTGCGAGGAAAAGACACACCTTAATTTTTATATATTGCTTATCACTTTAAAGATGCTCAGCTCGTATCAAAACCCATAATACCATTTAATATTGGAAACTAATTCTAAATACTAAATAGCATTAGGTATTACAGTTCTACAAAACTTCAAAATGTTGCCAAGTTGAAGTGAATATTATATTACCGACAAATCAAAATTGTTAAAAATATCCGCCATTCAGTAAACTCACAACAAAATGCTGACATATAAATTTGAAAACGACAAATTGAATTTTTTTCTGTATTTGTTACTGAAATTAATACTATTCTATATAATTTAGCGTGGGAATAATTGAATAGTAACTGTAGATACGCTTGGTACCAGAAAAAACAATTTCATTAAAAATTGACTAAAAATCCTGCGAGAATACAGCAGTGAACAAAAAATCTTAACTTAATAGCGTTTAATGTTCCAACCAGCTTTAACTTGGGTTATTTTTAAATTGCTAATTAATGAACGCTTGTAAATTAAATAATAACTAAGCACTGTTATATTACATTGATGCCAATCGCTCAAGTAACTCAACAAAGATTTTTCGCAGCACTTCGAGTATAAGAAACCAACTTGTTTTAAATGTCTGCTTGTCGTTGGTGTAATTTGACCAACTAAAATTACTGTCTTTTATCATTAAACGGCTACCTAAGCCTACAAGTAAATTTTTGAACGTAAATTTGTAATTTATTGCTCCTTACGAACAGCTTAGGTGTAGTATCACTTCAGATTATCTTGACCCAAAAGTTGAATCATCCATTTCAAGTTTATTGTTTTACCCTTACGCCAAATTTATCTCCTATTGCCAAAACGATGATGCTAATTTCCGATATTAAGCTATGCATATTGTATTTTGTTGTATAATTTATGCAATAAATATTCAAATCTCTAATTATGTTTACGTTCAGATCTAAATAATCGACTGACAATTTAAATTATCATAAATCGTATCAGAAAATACGCATCTGGGTACCGACCATTGAAACTTAAAAGCTAACCAAAATAAGCATTAAAATGTAGTTTACAAAATGAAATGATTTTGTAGATTTGCTTATTAAATTTACTGCAATTCAAATCGTTTCTTAAAAACGCGCCAATTTATACTTCTGCTAGCGCTACCTGTGGTCGAGTAGAAAATACCGCGTTTTTCAGATTGACCAATAGCGCAGCTAACTGTAATAGCCTACTATATGTAATATAAAAAAGATTTGTAAAATAACCATGTGATTTTAAATCATTTGGCTACCATGTTGACTAGCTAACATAACCTCAACGTTTATAAATTTAAATAACTTTTGAATTTTTTAGTAATGTCTGTATTTCACGACGAAATCGAAATTGAAGATTTCGAATACGACGAAGAGGAAGGTATTTATCATTACCCGTGCCCCTGTGGCGATAGATTTGAAATATCTAAGGTTGGTAAAGCATGTGCAAAACTCATTAATAATTTCTTATAATTACTTGATTTTTAGGAGGAGTTATTAGCTGGAGAAGAAGTAGCCACGTGCCCAAGCTGTTCTTTAATAGTTAAAATAATTTACGATTTGGTAAACTGATACAAATCAACGTTTCGTAGCCTATTCCTAATTCTGAATTCTATTTTTTCAGGAAGCCTTCATACAAGAAAATTCAGAAATTGGAATTCTTAGTGACGATTTGAAAAAAGTAGAATTAACGAACTGAGAGATTTGAATTCAGAAAATGAGTGGAAGGGGCCGTGGAAGAGGAGGTCGAGGGGGAGGTGGTGCTAGAGATCAACTTCAAGCGTTGGGCGTTTCGCAAAATGAAGTGGTTCCTGCAACACAGCCTCCCCCAATATTTCCACCGCTACTAAGGCGGCCAGTACCGTTTCCCTCGGTAAGATGATAGATTCAGGTTTGTTTAATATCGACGTATTATAATAAATTAAGACCCGAGTTCCTTCGGTTAATCACTCTTGCCAGTTAAATTATGTTTCCTTAAATATTGCAAAAATATCCCAATAAAATTTCAAAGTTTTATTGTCAAAACTGTGAGAGTTGTGTCGACAATTCTGCTCCCGAAAGTGACAATAGTGACGTTATATGTTCTGCAAAAAAATATGCAAATGATTGGTGGTTCCAGATGATTCCACTGATGAGGAACAACAAATACGAACCAATTCAAATAGAATATGAAAAATTAACAACCCTTGATTTCTTTTAGATTTTTTTATTTCCTGTATAATAACATAATGTTATTTTGTTCAAACAGCTGATGTTATCCTAATATATACAAAAATAAATATAACAATAGAAAATTAAATAAGGCTAAAATTAAAGCAACAATGTTGATGTTTAAAATAATTGACTAAGTAATGACAGAATTTATTGCGGAATCAAGGAATAATAAAATGTCTTGTTTTCAGAAAACTGAAGAAACAGAATACTTGTTAACTGTCCGGCAAAACATAATAGATGGGATTAGTTTAACAGCGGGTCATTTAAATGTCCCAGAAGCACATAACATTCAGCCACAAAACGACATTGATAAGCTTATTGCCCAATTACCGAAAATGTCCAAAGAGGAGTATGATTGGTCATTGTTTCCTGCAGAACTGAGACCTAAAGTTAAACCTGTGAGAAAGAAAATTGTGGTTAAAAAAGAAGTAGATATTAAAACACGGTTGGAAGAACTTCAGAAGCGAGAAGAGCAAGGCAAATTAAAGGGTACAGTAGAAGTAGAAAAGGAAGATGAAATGGAAGAAGAGGAAGAAGCTGTTGAATATCAAGAGGACGAAGATGAAGAAATGGATGAAGGAACTGATTATGCCAATAACTATTTTGATAATGGAGAAGGATATGATGATGATGATGATAATATTGATGATGGACCTATCTATTAAGAACTTTTACATTTTAGATCACATCCAAATTTTGTTTGTTGTTTTAATGTACTATTTATTTTTGTAAATATATATATATAATATATTCTTTTTTATATAGTTTTTTAAACATTTTTCACTCTTTATTTGTTTTGATTTAAAAGTTACAAATTACATTAAGATAAAATAAGCTGCATTCATTCTCAAATAAATAATTTCCTATCCAATCATGTGGTCTGCTCCACCGATATTTGTGTGCGTTTCTATTAAGGCATTAGATATGAAACGTCAGGTTTCTTCAAAAACTAAATTAAACAATCGACATCTCTGACAGTTCTCTGTTTTTGAAGTTTTTCATTCTGGTATTAATATACGTAGTATAATAAAGGGGAGGTATAGCAATCATGTCTATGTCTGTAAACGCAATAGAACTCGGACTGTTCAAGGTTTGAAGTATCTACACAGTTTTCATTTTTTTTTTCAAAACAACTAGTGGTTAAAATAAAGCTATCAATGTTATTTATAGTTTCAGAATGAATGCTGACTGATTGAAACGGAAAAGGGTTTGGTCGGATCGCTGAATGGTCTTCTTTCTTTGTATGTTTTTTTTTATCTCATGAAAGCTCTTTAGCCATCGCACAAAAGAAGCCTCATGCCCTTGTATAGGGTTTATTGGATTGAGATAATTGCTGACATCTTTGAAGATTGGCCATTTATCGACCGACCAACTTTCTTTCATTTTGATCAAAATTTGACATTCACGAAAAGACTTGGATGTACGTTTGTCATAGATGCGCTAGAGTATGTAATTATAGTGTTGCTCTTTATGAAAACTTTAATTGACTGTAAAACAAGGCATTTGTATACATTTATTTTACCAGAATTTAACGATTTTATACATCGCACATGCAATATTTTTAACCTGTCATAATCAACGGTTTTTGTGAATATGTTGTTTATTCTCAGCTATTTGCCGATGTCCATAAACTTATTCTATTTAATAGTAGAGTCGATTGTATTTGATGAACTATTGATCGACATTATATATTATGGAATAGATTTTACTGTTTTTCAGCAGCAAATTTAACAGTAGAAGAACTCACAACAAATAAGTTTCAGCTCTGATATGTCTTTATGTAAAGCCTCAAAGCTAAACAACTCCCTGAGAATGATTAATTAATGTTTCTAGCATATGTGCTAATAAATGCGTATAAAATCTTGTTCATCGAGATAAAAGGAAAATGGTTTCACCATTCATCATAGCAGTGAGATAAAACTTTAGGATAATTGCAACATATAAGTACTTCTAGAGAAGGCATCCTGCATCCTAAGCCTCAAAGCCGAATTAATTTTTACAAGGGGTTGGTGAATCTAATATTAGTGATAAGAAGTGTAATACTAAAAGCAATAAATCTGTTAAAAATCATGTGCTGAAGTTTATATAAATTACGTGAGTTAAAAAAAAGTGCTTTCCTTGTGAAATTACTTATTTTCGCAGGTGCTTTAATACTTTAATTAAAGAAAAGTGTGGCCAAGGGGGATGATAATCCAGCAAAGCTATAGTGGCATCAGATGCAGCTAAAACTACATGTGAATTAGCCGCAAGCTTTGTTGCAAAATAATGTTTGATTATGTCGTACTAAAAGCAATACTGGAAAGTGAAAAGCAGAACTTTGAAACTAATTATCATCTACTGTGACACCAGCCAAATACCACTTCTGACAAGCTTGTAATCATGCAAAATTCTCAAGGAATGATAGCCAACATGCACAATTTAATGGACAACACACTGTGTTAATAGTTTAGATGTATTGTTTAATTAATTGCGCTACTTGCAGTGAGATATATTACAATATTTTTTTATTAAAAATCAGTAATTTTATATTTAATTACTAAATATATTGTGATGCTTTCTATTAAAGTCAATACATCAAATTAACAAGACTATTATAAATAACAATGCTTATTTATTAAACATATAAACAAATAACTAATTAATTATGTACAAATATCATTTCATTTCACAAAACTAATTACTCATGCTTATCTTCCTTCTTGATTTTAACTTCTTTATGCATATAATTCATGTCATACTCATTAATATCTTCTTTCTTACAATCTTTATCTTCATAAGAGCTACGCCGTTTGACCCTATCATGGCGATCATCTTCAGATTTAATCCTCACTCTTTCATAAGATGTATCTCTGCGGTCCCGATGCTCGCGATTGTGTCTACTACGATCCCGACTCCTACTCTTATCCCTATCAGTGGAGTCATCTCTACGCCTTCTCTGCCTGCGATCAGACCGTCGTTCAACAGACCTATCTCTTTTTCGATAGTCTTCTTTACTTCTGTCCCGATAGTTTCTATCTCTTCTGTCTCGGCTTCTATCCCTTTCCCGCTCCCTCTCTCGTTCCTTCCTATTCAAGAAAATAGGCTTCATAAATGGCCTATCTCTTCCTCCAAACCTAAGCTGACCAGATTCTTTCTTTCCTCCAAACCCACCTCCTAATCGTCGTGGTTTCCATCCTTTCAGCAAGCGTTCGCATTCAAAATCGACGAAAATTTGTTGCCCATCTAAATTCATCTTAAAAGCACGTTTATAGGCATCTTCAGCTGCACTTTCGGTTTCATATTCAATAAAAGCATAGCCCTTAGGCATACCAGTGACAATATCTTTTACCAAGCGGAACCTTTTTAAGCGACCAAACTTAGAAAAGGCATCTTTAATGGTGTCTTTAGAAGTTTTAGGACTCAGGCGGCTGACGAAAATTGTACATTCTGGACGACCCTTTATAAACTTATTTGGTTTGTATTCAGAGTTGATTGCTCGGGCTATTGCTTTGTCATGCGGATATGTGTCTGTCCTATCAATAGATCCACATTTTATGGGGTCATACACTTTGGCATATGGAGACCAAACATCATCTTCCTAAAAATACAAAAAAATGTTTCAGAAAAATTTAAAAATATAAAAATGATTCGTACAGAAATAGTAAATAGTATTAATACTTCAATACAGGTTTACTGCAGTTTAAAATTATTTTCTTTATCTGTATATGCTATGTAGTAAGAGAACTTATGCTCTCTATATACTGGCTTTATGATTATCATAACTTTTTTATTTTTAATCAAGTAATACTTCTTAGAATTTGTCATGTATCTAACGATAAAAAATTGTTATTATTTATGTCTTATTTTTGTATGATTGATATTATATATTAGCTTTATAGGAACGAAATCACTTTCTTTAACTGAGCAGTTTAATTCTTCATTTGAAAATCTTGTCAATATGCAACTTCATACATCGGTTACTGACAAATTTAATCAATTGTAGAAATTATAATTTCCTGGTTTCACTGGTACAGTTAGGCACCACCAAGCTAAACAAAATGCATGTAGAGTAATAATGATTTTATAAATTGATAAATTATTTAGATTTCATCTTATTTTGAAACTGAACAAAGAGAACTAGTTGATTTACTTCACTACTTCAAAATCTTTCCATACTTTTTATTATATGTCTATATTGTTTCTATTAGTACAAAATATTGTAAGTAAAATGTAAATACTTATATAATAAAATTAAGTTGTTATGTTCATTTATCTTCTCAGGAAAAGAGTTACCTCTTTGCCCTGTGAGAGAATAAACGAACATAGCAGCCTAGTGCATCGAAGCAAGATCAATTTGTCTCCTTTTGCTGCCTATGGCATAACTGAAGAGAGTAAAACAAATCCATTTTTTCAACAAAGCTTCTCATTCGGACATTTGGAGGGTTCACAGATCCACCCCATGGCAAAACAGAGTCAAGACCACAATGGATAGGTGTATTTACCAAGTTTGCCTTCTCTACAAGATAGGATCAGTTTCTTTTAGTTTGTGTATTTATTTTTCGATATTTTGTCACGAATCGTAATTCATCAGAAAATGTATCATCAAAATGTTAAATGCATGACTTCGCCAAGGCTATCAGTATATCTCCACACCAGAATACAAAAAAAAACGCAAGATATCATTTCAGGAAATTACTGCATTAGAGCTCATTGTTTATTAAAATATTGTAAAAAGTACTTTGGGACCTCAAATTTACTAATAAATATAAATTATTGAAGTCTTCACATAAAAATATCTCATACAAAAATTATGAGCATTTCATGCTTAAGCTCGGAAGGTTTTGCATGTTCATCTAAGTTCTTAGAAATCATTGCACCAAAGAATACCAATAATGTAGATAAAAAAAAGCAGTAATTGCGGTCTTAAATATAGGTGGTGAAACTATACATTTACCATTTGGAGGCCTATTTAACTATGAATGAATCTAGAAATAAGGAAATATTGCATAAATTACCGCACTTTTCGGCAAATCATACCAACAATGAATTTTCAAACTATAGGATACTTAAACTAATTTGCTTACATTATCACTCATAACGGGAATTAAATATCCCACTTGTCTTCCCAACGCTTTAAATATATACCAAAACTGTATTTATGAAGAGATCAGTCTTGAAACCTAACCTAAAAACCTCTTATTTTTCTTTCTTCTTAAATTATCGACAGAGATATCTATAAACAGAAGAGTTCCAATGCCCATGTAAATTTCGTAGGACAAGATGAGCGCCTCTGGTGGTGGGACGGCAAAGTAAAACTGGTATTAAACATTGCCACCAAATATACAGGGACCTGATTTATCTGCTAAAGACGTTATTGCCCTAATAAATTTATCTGTTAACTGTTATATGCAATTCGTTTCACCAAACAATGTTAATTTCACAATGAATTTTATAATAATAGTACATTCAATTGTGAAATATAACACAGTCTGGTGAAATGAATTACACATAAAATTATAACCGTCTTAAAATTAATACAACAGTTTAAAATGAAGGAATTTTATTATTGTTACTTTGCCGTATATGTCAAATTATAGAGAATGGAAATTGATATCGTGAAAATATCGCCTTCTATATTATGTAACTTTATATTTTAAGTAGATTTGATATTTTGAAGGTGTCAAGTTTTCAAAACATGATATTTCAAAAACAGTTACAAAAATGAGACGGAACATATTAGCTTCACTTCATGTCGTTTATTAGGGCGTCACCCTTTATTAACAGTAATCATAATTCTCTTGTAATAGAGCATTGTTACTTCATCTCAAATGTATAGTTTAGGTCAGTTACAATAATAAAAATTTAATTTATGTATTTATTTATAATTTAGTATTTGTTTTAAACTTGTTTTAATTCTCTAAGCGATTTATAATTCATCCATGCTAAACAGATAGACGGTTCAGTATGTCACTAGGCCGAACAATAAGAGAAATAACCAATTATTTGTTCTTTTGAGATAAGCTCCAGCAACTATCTTTTAAAATTTTTGCTTGTTACATCATAAATAAAATATTATTTTCTTGTAAGGTGGTTCAATTTTGCTACAACAGAAATCAAGTTTCCTTTTTATGTTTGAGTGGTCATTCGTTGCAATATCAAGGCTCTTAAGACAGTTTCACATTCTTAATTTACTTGAAATATATTAAAATTTGTTTAGATTAAGTGCCAGTTCTCATAACCAGAGACACAAACGTATCGCAAAAGTTCTCAGTTCAAACACTTAAAATTAATCTCAATTTGGATGCCATTTCATAAAATAAACAGCACCTCTGCTAGAGCGTTACGTATCAGTACAAAATATTGTTAATTTTAAATAGTCAAGTAATTTTGTTTAAATTAGTAATTAATTTTGCTTTTGGGTGGTGGGGGAGAAAACCCAAACGGGAAAAGAACCCCATGCTGTCACTAATGACTAATAACAGGTCAGGTCAGACACCATTTCCAGGTGGCAGTAAGGACAACCCCTACTACAATTTACTGTAGATAACACTCCTCGTCCTACTCTCTAACTTATGTAAACCATATAAAATATATACTTCATTACGCCATCTTTAGTCTAATAGAAGAATAGTTCTAGTATTGTATATCGCGGGCTCTTGCATCACCCAAGCAAATTTCTGACGTCATAGAGATGTAAATAGTGTTGCCTAATCTGTTGCATAAGATAACTGCCGCTTCACGCGTACCGCGCGGCGGGCGATGGAAGGTCGTTCGTTATCTAAGGAATTTCGGTTTATAATGTGAAACGGCAGTTACCTTATGCAATAGATTAGGCAACACTATTTACACCTTTATGACGTCAGAAATTTGAGTGGGTGGTGCTAGAACCCACGATATACACTACTAATACTACAAACAGCTTATAAATAACTGTCTATTAATAAATGCGTTAATAATTTTCAAAATTAATATAAATTTTGCCGCCAACCCAAAAAAGTTTTCTTAGCCATTTTTATATTACCATATTATTATACCAAGTTTGGTATAGGATAGATTGAAGTAGCACACACAATAAGGACTGTAAGACCACCCCTGTACAAACATTTGATGAAATACGAAGTTAGATAATATTGTAACCAACAGATAACTTCATTTCTTCTTCTGCTGTATTTAAAATAAAATGTTGAAATTTAAGAAAATAGTTATTGGCATGTCTGGGGGAGTAGACAGTGCAGTAGCTGCTCTTCTGTTGAAAAAGCGAGGTTATTTTGCATAAACGCTTTCAATAATTATTTAATTTCTCTCACAAACAAACCTATGTTTTTAGGTTATGATGTACAGGGTGTTTTTATGCAAAATTGGGATATCAGAGATGAACAAGGTATATGCACATCCGACCAAGATTTCAAAGACGCCGAATATGTTTGTGATAAAATAAAAATTCCATTGAAGCATGTTAATTTTGTCAAAGAATATTGGAATGAAGTATTTTGGTAAATTGTGTTTCATCTTGTTTACGATAAGCAAATACTAGCAGTGCAAAAATGATCTTTGTGATTTGAAATTTAACTGGAAAAATTATAGTAATTATTACATTTGCACATACCATTAAAAATTGTTAGAAATAAAAGGCTGTAGTGAGCAAAGCATTCTATAGTTACCATATATCTGAACGATAGATATCCTTGTTGTGTGGAATAAAAACAAATAACCGTTTCTGGATATAGTATATATATCTGATTGTTAGATTTAGGGAGAATTGTATTTATGCTGTGATTATATGTGCACATTTTTTCATAACTTTCAGCAGCTAAGGGTTTCTATACCTTGATGCTTTTTCACTTTTAACTACAATCTATAACTTTATTCAACGTGCAGTGCTTTACAATTGTTCATTATATCTAAATTGCTTTTTTTTTAAATGTCTAATTAAAATTGTTTTCATGCTGCGGTTGACTCAATATGCCCCTGTCATAATTTTGAAATAGTACTTTCGGTGCTCTACCCATGTCAAGACACTAAATCTAGTGTCTATTAATTTATAATGGTTTTTAGAGTGCAGACGAAATTACAACTTAATATTAACTTTTAACTATTTGAAAAATTAAAAAAACTATGTATGTTAACACACACTTCTGGTAATCCTGCACCCCCCAAAAGTTGACATGATTCTAGTGGTGTTTACATACACACACAAATGTTATGTCATAAGTAGGTACATTTGTTCATGATTACAATACCTTTCATTTATTCTATCTTAGGCAGCAGCAAAACAGATAATCAATCACACGAAAGTATAACAGGATAAAGATATTAAGCAGATATTTATTTTGGATGAAGGAATCAAAGCATGAAAACATTGTTATTTCTTTCAGCAAAATAATTTTATAGTAGAATGATAATATTTTGGTCTACATTCTAATAGTATTTGTATTTTTACAAATGATGGTGGTTGTTTATTGATACATACATATTCATTTTACTAACGTTACATGATGTAATTTTAGGAATATTAAAAATATCATCCTTAGCTATCAATTACCACTCCAGATGCACACATCTCAAAACAACAAAATAGCATTTATCAAACGTGTTAGTCTTGTTATCATAACTATTATTTGCCATCAGTTAATACATGGAATGAATGTTTCAGTGCTACTATAAGATTCATTATTATTTACGTCTTGGGTAATCACGTTAAGTTTACTTTTTTTCAGTAATTTAGTAAAAGAATATGAAAACGGTTGTACTCCAAACCCGGATGTTTTGTGCAATAGACACATAAAATTCAACCATTTTTTTAACTATGCAATTAATAATATTGGTGCTGATGCGATTGCTACTGGACACTATGCAAATACATCATTTGGGCCATATTTAGAAAACTACAATTCTAATGAGCGTTAGTATCAATATATTAGCAATAGTTACTGTACTTACAATGAAATGCTCGGTTTGAAAGATTGAATAGATAAAATAGTTTTATCATCTGCAGTCAGCTCAATTTATGGATATTTGAATAATTTAAGTGGAATATATAAGTTTGAATTTTTCACTGAGCATTTCAAATGGCGAAACGGTAATTAAAATAGCTTAGAATATGTAATTACAACAGTTATATAATTTTAGTTAACAAACTTTTGATGCCTAAAGATCTTGTGAAAGATCAGACATTCTTCCTGTGCCAAGTTAAACAAGAAGCGTTGAAACGAACAATGTTTCCATTGGCAAGCTATTTAAAACCAGATGTGAAGAAAATTGCCATGGAAAATGGCTTAGACAAGATAGCTGCCAAAAAGGAAAGCATGGGTATATGTTTCATAGGCACTAGGAATTTCCAAGAATTTATAGCAGAGGTATAATTCTGTACAAATAAGTTGAAGATGTAATTAATCTTTCTGTTTCAGTACATTGATAGTAAGCCAGGAAATTTTGTTGATATCGATACAGGCTTAATAGTGGGTCAACACAACGGTCTACATCAATGGACTTTAGGACAAAGGAGTCGGATACAAGGAGCGTCAGATGCATACTTTATAGCTAAAAAAGATATCAATTCAAATACAATATATGTTGTAAGTAGCTAGTAAATACAAGAATGTTGCTTTTTATCCAATATTTTGTTACCATAATAACAATTACAGGCCTTAGGAACAAAACACCCAGCGCTACATTCTAAAAACTTTTTCGCAATCCAGCCACATTGGATAAGTGAAAAACCAAAAGAACTTCAAGAAGGAGGTGTATTAAGATGTAGGTTTACATTTCAACACACTCATGAATTAGTGGACTGTAAAGTAATGGAAATAGAAAAAGGGCTTGTAGTAGCTTTATCTGAAGATAAAAGAGCACTGACAGAAGGTCAGTTCGCCGTATTTTATCAAGGAAGTGAATGTTTAGGCGCTGCAAAAATTGCCAGCGTTGCTCCAACGAATTTTATTTTGAATTGGATAGAAAATCATCCTATTTCCAGTGAAGCCTCTACAAAATCAAATGTAAATGGCAAAAAACGACATAAATTACAAGACAGAAATTAGTAAAGCATTTTTATTTTCGATTCCTTTTATAATCACCATAATCTTTATTTCTATCATACTCCTTTTTCCTATCATCAAATTTGTTTCGTCTTGACTCTTCACGATTTCTATCATCATATTTCCTGCTGTCATATTTTTTGTCATCATACTTCCTATCATCATATTTCCTGTCGTCATATTTCTTATCGGGATATTTTCTAGCAGAATATTTTTTGTCATCATATTTCGTATCGCCGTATTTATCATATTTTTTATCATCATATCGTTCACTTCTCCTATTATCATATTTAGAGCTTGATCTGGGATTGTTCCCATTGTTGTTTTTGCTGTATTTCCTGGATCGTTCTGCACTCGCACTTCTCTCTCGTTTCCGTTTATCACCATCGCTCGAGTCTTCACTACTTGTTGATTCATCAGAAGAACTCTCTTTCTTCTTCTTTTTTGATTTCTTTTTGGCCTGTTTTTGTTTCTTGCTTTTCTTTTCCTTTTTAACTTTAACCTCTTCAAAGTTTGGCTCTTCTTTCACGGTGTAAATTGGCAGCCTTGGTGGTAACTTTACACCATCGACAATTTGATCAGCTAAAGTTTCTCTCACATCATCCACTGGTAAAGGAATGTGCAGTTTATTAATATCTACAGGTTTTGGAGCACATCCTTCTTCATGCAATTTCTTTGTTTCACTATCTGTTTTTTTGTTGTCCTTAGGAACTTTGTAGTCATTTACATGGTCAACTCGAATAGTTCTATTCAATATCTGCAATATAATACTTATGTTATGATAATAATTCCGATGGATTATAGATTCTATGCATTTAATGAGAAATCTAAAATTCTTTTATAAACAAGTTTAAAATTTGCTACTTAAAAATTAAAGCAAATCTAAATAAATTTTCACATACTTTAATGCCGTTAAAATTATCAACAGCTAAATCTGTTGATCGTTGATCCTCATAACAAAGGAAACAGAATCCTCTTGATTTGCCAGTATCTTTCGTCCTGATTAAATTTAAATTTACTATCTCTCCATACCTGAAAAATATGATGGTTAAAATGATTGCAATGCAGAACACAGTTAGTGTACTTACTGTGAAAATATGCATATTATATCCCCTTCTGTTAAGTCAAACGGTAACCCTCCAATAAATAGCCAAGCACTGCCTCGATACTGGTCATGCCATGACGTTTTATTGGAAGTTGATAATTCTTGCTCGCTGAGCTTAAGCACATTTTTCATATTCCTGGAATGAAATCCATTAATATTTAATTTCAAGTGTCTTTGTGTGTGCAAGTAAATTTCAAATTATGAAAATTCCAAATATATCCATTAAACTTGATCTGATCAGCTTTGAGCTGTGCTTTATTGTTTTAAAATACTCTGCTCTTTGCTCAATACATTCAACAGAGACAGGACAAAAATTTGAAGCCAAAAGGTACATTTGTCTTAAATTTGCAGCTACATCATTATGATAGTTGATAGTAAAATATTTAACAGTTATTTTCCTTGATAGTGTATTGGGACCAATACTACAAGGGAATAGATTTAGGATGGTGTAGAGTGTTTTAACGCAATTATCCGATATATGCAGGAGTTTCAATAAACACAATATATTACTGCCTCTTTAGAAATGTTATATAGGGACAAAACGTATTAGTGTTGATGTAAAGAAATATGTATTATTATAACGAAAACAATGAGCTATAACGCAAGATAAAAAGACTATGTTTTAATCGTTCTTGATCGTCCCTAAATGATTACTGTAATGTATATATGACATACTTTAAGAGATAACAATATTCTTACGTTAACGGATTCATGTTGTCTGATATTTATCCTCGGGGAATGGAAGGAAAAATGTATAAGCGACTATTTTAAACTTGTTATAAACATGTAAATATATATTTGTGTTTACACCAGTTTACACATTAACCTCTAACCTAAAAATCTTAAAATATGTATGAGTTCTTCTTTTTCTTTCTCACAAATGGGAAAATGAGATAAATCACAGGTATTAAGCACAATATAAGCTTCATGTTTTGCGTTAAGTAATTTTAAATATTTAACCATCGTTCTTTAGCCAGTCTATTTCCATTGTTTATAAGTTTTTCAACACCTAACTTTATTTCATTAGTTGACTTCACGTTTAATCTATAAGCTCTCATGGTTTTTAAGCCATTCACTTTATTATATTAAGAGCAAAGATTAGCTGGTACATAATACGCACTTTAAAATTTAGGCAATACTTTAAAAATACATACGAAATCAACATAAAATAACATTTTTACATTTGTTTGTAATGGTTTATAACTCGTACATATGTTTTTGAAGGGTAAGATGATATTCTTTACACACCCACTGATAAAGTATTTAAAATCAGGTGACCTTTTTGAACAATGGGACCTACAAATTATAAACAAGTCTCAAAACCCTGCAAGACTCATTCAACAATTCGAGACGACTTAATATCACAGCTCATTTTTACCGCTGCTCTCAAATCATTTTTTGATGATAAAAAAACTTATTTTATCTATAGTGATGTTCAATTGTAGTATAGTATATCACACTATATTTGTATTAAAATTTCACTTTACCAGCGACATTGCTATAAGCAACAAAGCTTTCAAATTTTATCATGTATCGTCATTATACTTTCAAAAATGGATTAATTTCTCTTGTCATTAAAAAGTTTTATAAATGGCATATATCTATAATAAAAGTTAAAGTCGTAATTCTTTCAAACAAAGTCGTACTTAATATCTTCTTGAACCCTGAAATACGGATCTGCCTAATTTTAAATTAATTATATGAAATACAAAATATTACTGATTGTATTTACAATTGCATTATCATAAACTTTTAGAAGCAAAGTTTGTAATTACTTCAATATTTTTAGTTGATCAGTTTGTAATAATAAAAGAAATACTTTTTTCAGGGACCAATGGTGTTCCACATATTAAAAACTGTATAGAATAAAAAAAACATATTTAAAAAGCTATAGAATTTTTTAATATTACATTCGATTAGTAGACAGTTATTGAAACACGCAAGTTGAAGTAATACTGTTTTAAAGTATTTGGATTTTTCAGATATAAAGATGAATAATCCGGGCTATAGAAAAGCAAGCAGACAAGCGGTAACAAATTTAAATACTGGTATGATTTTAAGAACACCATCGCCAGCCCCCAAAAAAGTAATGATGGAGAATATTGTTCACCATGAAGTAAGAACCACCAGAGTTGAACAGTATGTGTATCGCAGTAGCGAAATGGAGGATCAGTCTGGGTGAATTGATAAATGTGTATAAATTAATATATAATTTAAAATATCGACTTTTTTTAGAAACATGCTAAGTGATGAGGAAAACAATTTTCAAGCTAATGCAATTAGCAGCGCATCACTTAACCCAAAAAATTACCCATACAATGCTTCTGGAATTTCAAATTTTGAATATGATTGTCATATATCTCCTATTGCTAAAAGAACACCCACAACTCCTTCACCGAACCGAAGAAACCAAGTAACTGCTGCTCACCTAGTAATTAAAGCTGAGGCTAAGACAGCTTATACTTCACGTACCAATCAAGTTGTTTCACCTGTGTCTGAACCACTGGTTAGAGAACAGACTGCACGAGAGTCTCTAGCTGCTCACTATAACAACTTGCATCCAAACTACATATCTAACACTAATAATTATTCACCAAGGTTTATAAATAGTGCAGCATTAGTTAATTCTCCTTGTGAACCAAGAAACTGTACTTGTAGTCCAGTTTATTCTAATGTTACCACAATAAACAGTAAGTATTTAAATAGTCTACTGGAAAATATAGTTGACGATCAAATTGAGTTCTAAGTTGTTACACCAAATCTAAATATCTATTATTATGTCTCTCTATTATATAATTTTTCAGGAAACAGACAGGTTGATGAAATATATATTTCTGGCCAAAGAGACAATTTAGTATAGAGGATGAGTAGCTACAGTGGAATAGTAATAAACCTTCTTATAAATTATACGTCATATTTGTCAGGCTGGGCCTTGTAGGTGCATAATGATTGTATTGTGGTTATATATATTGTGTTTAGTTAGTATTTTTAAATTGTGTTAATCTATATTTCAAGATAATTTTAGATATAAGTAGTTTTTTTTATATATTTAACGTAATAACAATTGATGTCATGACATGCAGAGTTATGATAACTTCTTTAAAATTTACTTTATATTAACAAAATTACATTGAACCTAAATAGTGAATCCTAACAAATTCACATCCAAAAATATTTTTATAAAATTGCTGTGGTGATAATTGTTGCTGGAATCATTAGGACTCACTTCACAGTAGTCAAATTGATATTTTACTTTTGATTTTTGACTGTTTCTTATGTTACGTATCTTATGGAATTTTTCATTAAAGTGATTGCATATTAATGATGCTTTTTCTTTATGCACTATGAAAAACAGGAGACACACTTCCTCACATTATTTAATATATTATTTGCAAGGTGTAATAATAAAATTATATCGAAGAATTGTTAGTATTAAGAGCCTGACTTATATTCTATGTGCAAAACAGAATTGTTGTAAATCATTCTGTTAACTTAAATGAATTGTACACAAACTTACAAGAAGATTGATTTATGTGAAAGAAGATACATTTGTAGCACAAGAAAATAATGCTAAATATCAAGCTAAATAAATATTATAGTATTTACAATGAAATCAGCATAAAAGAAGCAGAAATAGGTTCACATTACAGACTAGTATCCGTTATATACTTAATAAATATATCAAGACAGAGGGATATAATAAACATTTGTCATATGAATTGAAACACAAAACAATATGAGAAAAAGATCAACAAAAAATAAACAAAGTACTGACCCTATTAGAAAACAAGAAATTGATATGGAGATATAGATAATAAATAGCTTAAGTTGAAAGAGACCCCTATTAATAAAAGTGGAGGAGGTGAAGAAAATTAGACCAATAGAACAAATACCACACAGAACAGTTTACAGAAACAAAAAGTCAAATTAACTCAGGCAAGAAAAGACGTAGAGATAGAAGAAGTTGAAGAAGCCATTTAAAACGCGAAAGTAGGAAAACGACTGGAAAAGGGTGAGCTAACGCTTGATGAGTTGGTCTAATATATGAGAAAAAACAGAAAAAGCACATTGATAATTCATACTTAAGCAGGCATGAAAAACTAAGGGGAACCCTATAAGCTAATAATACTGATACATAAAAATTGGATCGATAGTAATGAGACAACTGTAGAGTAAAGTTCCTGACCCAAATTAGCTATGTGATATATATATATATATATATATATATATATATATATATATATATATATATATATATATATAACAATTGTAGAGAAGATACTGAGGGGGTATGCTAAACAGGAGCTTGAAACGGCACAAATAACTTTTAAACATGAAACAAGAACTAGTGCATACAAAGAAGATTAACGAAATAGATATTAGAATAAGATAAGGAACTATACCTTAGTAGGACTAAGAACAGTTTTTAGCAAGAGAGGAAGTATAGAAGAATTCCAAGTACCTAGTTTGATAGAAGATATAACATCAGCATATACAGATTTGAAGCAAAAGGTAGAAATGTGTGTCTGAGAATATTTAAATGAACATAATAATGAAACAAATAGATCATCCAATTACATCATTTGAAAAAATAATCAGTTTTGGATAATACGGTGCCCCATGAGATAGAGTTTATGTATTGTTAATCTACTTTTGGGTTAAATATGGATTCGACTTGTTCTATATTGCTATGAAGTCAAACTTGTATTGCAAAGCAGCTTGGAACATAGGAATATTTACATTAAATTTGGCAATAATTATGATAACAACTGCAGGTATACTATTCCTGCATTAAAAATGATGATATTTATAACTATATTTAGCGCAGTGCACTACGTTGACTTCAATATAAACATAATATAAGGGTTTAAGTTCTGATAAAGCTGAAATACAATACACTTGATTGTCTACAAATACACCATATTTGAAATTAGGACCTTGGGAATTATTAAATTAAAAATCAACTCGCACATTTAAAATATCGATGAATTCCTAACTCATTTTTATTATTGCAATAGCATAGCCAAGTATTAGCAATGTTTTAGTTTTGCAATTTAAGTAATTGCTAGATTTAAAATAGTTTTTATTATCAAAATTTAGTTGATATTATTCTTGTGAGGATATTGTTGTATATGTGTATACTTTAAAAGCATTAAATATAATGTAATCTATATATTTAGTTACAAAAATTAAATAATTTATATCTTTTGGTTTGCTAAGATACAGACAATAAGTAATTATGAAGGAAGCAATTACAAACTCTGAATACTGAAAAAGAATTCAAGAATAGTCAATGAATCCATGCAGCAACATAAAAAATTTGGACTAGCAGCTTGGTATTCAACTCTTTTATGTGCCTGTGTACAAAAGGCCACGTAGATTTTTATTTGCTTGCAAGCCATAGCATATTTTGGAATATTTTCAAATGAAAAATGAATAGTAATAGTTGCTCTGATTATTAGCCCCTCATCTAAATATCACAATCACTATTAAAATCTGTAAAGCTCATAAGAAGAGAACTATTCAAAAATGTTTTAGCAGAAATAACAAATTTTATTCAAAATGCAAAGTAGGCATCATATGAATATGAAATGAAATAAATGAT
Organism: Helochares maculicollis; assembly: GCA_033557835.1. Taxonomy (NCBI): domain Eukaryota; kingdom Metazoa; phylum Arthropoda; class Insecta; order Coleoptera; family Hydrophilidae; genus Helochares; species Helochares maculicollis. The sequence goes on from JAWQRO010000432.1 coordinate 23,007, forward strand.
GTCGTTAACTTACTTTATTTATATACAAGCCAAAACTACATTGTTCAAACATACAAGTTTTTATGATTTTCTAATATCGTTTAGGAGAGTCCAATCATGACGGACTGCCATGACACCTCCATGAGCTCGCGGTCGGTTGTTTGGAATAAGTTCCCAATTATGCTGGACAGCGTGCTTCTTCAGCGCTGCAGCTGCAGAAAATCCAGCACAGGCAAAGAAGCCCGCAACTGTGCTCTTTCTCCAAGCCCCTAATACGCTACCAGCAGCTACGGCGCCTGCAACCCAATTGGCTTTGTCGTCCTTCTTACGAATGCTCGTAAGCAAGTTTGTTGTTATTACAAATGCAGAACTGATCCCTATCAGAGGGAAAGTAATGTAAGCATATCTTCCTAATGCAGCCAAATAACCTTTAGGCCGAGAATACAACAGAACGTCTCCTGTAGAAATGAATAAGCCTGATAGGACTGTTGGTTTTAAGACGAACCATAATTTTTTAATCAAATCTTCGCCATCTGGGGTATCAAAATAACTGTAGGGTTTTGTTTTTACTTCTTTGGACATTTTTAACACATCAAATTTTGTCGAGTGATACCAAATTATGTAAAAGTTCTAAAATGGAGATAGATCCCTATTCTGAAAATAGAGGTTAACAACAATTTGACGTTTATTAGTTGGCTGCAGTTTGGTAGATGGCATCATAATAGGAATAGAGTGTAAGCAGACGAAGCAGAATAAAAATCGAACTGTTAATTGATTTTTAAAATAAATATGTGGCTTATATAAAATAGGTGTTTAGTGGAGAACAATGTATATGTAACATTTAAGACTCTATAATACAGTTTTATTTTAGTCTTATGTTCTTTTTTGTAATAGTTTTAAAATGCAGAACAAAATCATCTCAACAAACTCATCAGCAAAAATAGTTTCTTAATAGGATATAATTATTAAATCTTCAAACATACATAAAATAAGCCCACTCAAAGTTGTAATTTTAGTTTTATAATGCTGTAGTAATGTACCGTATAATAGGTAATTCCTATTATCTTCGGTGTTGGTGTGATTCCTAACAAAATTTCCAAAATGTCTCTTTAAATTGGTAATCGAGCCAATCTTGTACTTGAAATCATGTATCTAATTAATTCGAGCACTATATTTTCCAGTAATAAATAATATTGCTTTAGTAAAAATCTAGAGTGTCTTCACTCAACATTCCCCATTTAAATATATGTACGACATAAAAGTACCTGTGATTAATAATATTAAAATTACTTATATGCGCTTCAAAACTAAAAGCAAACGTTTTAATATTCATAATTAACACTAACGTCAATGTCTATATCCAACACATTAATATATTCATAAGGGATATTCAGTTATTTTTCAGTGTATATATATATATCATCGGAATGTTTGAAATATTTCTTTATGTAATGTATAATACTTTGTGCTTAAAAATATATATACTCTTATAAATATCCTATGCGAATGCTTGAATTTTAAAATGTCAATTCATAACTAAAAGGAGGGTCCAATCTTGGTATATAAATTCTAAAAATGAAATTTCTGACGGTCAAGTTCCACTTCCGGCTTTCAAATTTATGTGGAACTATTTGTTATTGCTATATTTTCAAGGTTTAGCATTTTTGTAAAATTTTTTATTCCAAAGCCTACTAAAATTGGAATTTTTAAAATTATAAAAATTGCACTTCTGGTTCTCCGATCATGTTAAAAATTTGTACCTGCGAGTTTTTTTGTAATAATTAAGATGTGAACGAAATTTCAATAGGGTAGCCTAGTTTTAAAAACTACTTTAGTTGAAAAAATTTCAAAACTATGTAGGTAAACATATACTACATGCCTCAAAGTTGATACGGATCTAAGATTTTGCGATAATGGCCGTACACCAAATTTCATTGCTCCAGCTCATACGGTGTGATTGCTGTTGCGTTTACATACACACACACAGACAACTTACCAAAAATGGTCAAAATAGGTTCAGGGACACTCAAAACGTAGAGATAAGTAAAAATCTCGAGGTCCAATTTTTTCGTGATCCCAATATCTTCCTTTTACTATACTTCGTATAGTATATGGGAATGTAGAAAGGAAATTTATGCCGGTAAAGTCCCACTTCCGGCTGTCAAATTTACACGGAACTATTTGTTATTGCTATATTTGTCATGTTTAGCATTTTTCAACATTTTTGTAAAAGTTTTTATTCCAAAGCCTACAAAAATTGGAATTTTCATAGTTATAAAAATAGCACTTCTGGTACTCCGATCATGTTAGAAATTTGTATCTGCGATTTTTCTGTGATATTTAAGCTGTGCATGAAACTTCTGGTGATCCTACATGCCTCAAACATTGACACAGATCTAAGTTTTTGCGATACCATCTTTCATCCGTTCACCTCAACTAGTCTGATCGCTATCGTGTTTACATACACACACGTACATATACACATACACACACACACACAAAGACAACATGCCAAAAATTGTCAAAATGGATTCCGAGGCACTCAAAACGTGGACGTTCGTTAAAATCTCGAGGTCGGCTGTTTTCATGGTCCCAATACCTTCCCTTTACTATGCTTCGTATAGTAATACGGGAATGTAAAAACATATACTATCAAAGTACTATTGGAAGCCTCATGGAATCATGATAATCAGCTACTTTATTGACTTTATTTATGATTTCAATCATTTTTCGCCTTTCACTTATTTAGTCATTTATTTTCCTGTGTCATTTCGTTAATCCTAACATGCCTCTTTGGGTAGAAGTCCTATGTTAGCACACGTAAGATGCATTGATGACAGGATTTACGTTTTAGATTGAGAGGCATTCCGGATTTGAATATTTTATAATTACTCCAGGATGCTCTCCAACACAGTTTGCACATTCTGTTTATTTCAAGGAGCAGCGATCCTGAAGCTTTGATAGACTGTAGTAACTAGATATATTTGCCAGCTTGTGCCAATGTTTTTCCATTCATGATGATGTCTTTTGAACAGTACTAATGTCTATGCATAGTTTATTTGCAAGCCTACTTTATGACTGGCAGCACACAACTCTTCTATATTCTTTCCGAAGTCTAAAAATACATCAAATTACAATAGCTTTGCTACAGAGCTGTGATTGAAATAATCACGACTATAACCCAGACTCGGTGTTGTTAATTCACAAATAAATTACATATCCCAGGATCAAATTTAATTTTTAATGTTTACAATTGTGCTTGCTGTGACTATTAACATATCTCAGGACTACAATATAAATACAAGAGATTAATATGGAATTTGTTGCCACTTAATAACCTCAAGGTTAAATGTAAACCGATGTCTTAGTGTCTAGATACAATTTTAGGTCTCCGAAAATTAAGAGTGTGTTGTCAATGAATTTGGAAGCTGTAGCTGGTTTAAGGGTGAGACTTCTAAACATTTAATATTTCTTGTGCAAAAAGATCACAGTAATGTATATTAGAACCAGTTCTTAAATAGTTTTTTCAATTTGATTTCCAATGCCGACTTTAACAAATAAAATAAGCTGTGAGTATACCATTAACGCAACTCGCAGGAAAAGTCTTGTAAATTCTAAAATACACCAAAGCGAAGTTATAGGCTTTTGTCAGTCTTCTATTATATCATTCTCTCTATGATCTTCCTATATAATTTAAAATCATGGTTGCTATAGATATTATTGGAGAGTTCCAAAGTTATTTGTATACTGTCATACTGACATTTTAATGTATAATGTATCCAAGGCACAAGTTTCATTTGATTCATAAGAAAAAATTAGGATAGGCTCCCTTCACTATCCCAGGCATAAATCACAACACAGCAAACTCATAAATCAAATGCTAGTCTGTGTCAAGGAGATTACAGGATAGAATTCTGAGTCGTCAATATGCGACAGGAGAATTTATACAGGAAGCCTGCAGTCAGCAGTGAACATTCGATTGCTCAGGACAATATTTCTTAAGGTACATAAATGAAAAATACACATTGACATTTATAATTAAATATATTTAATATAAATATCTTACACTCGAATACACATCTAGTTTATATTAATTGCAAACAGATCATTTGCAATAAACTAGTCTAGCAAAACACATTCATGTATATTAAATACAATTCTTCATTTGAGACCTATGTTCAATTTACAATAAAACCGATTGGTTCATAACAGTGTAAAGAGAACTTGTAGATAAAGAGAGACAATTTTTATTTACCATTGTACCAACAGAGTGTCAATTATTTGAGCGAAAACGGGGATAAGGTGAAAATTTTACAATTTTTACAGGCTTTTCATTTCGTTAAATACCTACAACTAATTAAAAAAAACTTACTCAGTAAGTTGGGAAAACAAAACTATTCCATAGCTTTAAATGCATAAAAACCAAGCATACTTGGAATGATAAAAATAACAAGAGTATTCACTTTATTTTGTTCTAATTTGTCAATCGCTTTTTACTCAAATAAATACAGCAAATTGGTTTTGTCACACTTTCTTTAAGCTACTTAAAACTAAATAAATAACATTAAATAGGTAAAAAAATTCACAAAAAAACGTACTAAAAAGTATGGAGCGTAAAAGCAATTGTTTTAAGTTAAAAAAGAATCACAAAGTTGCATACACAACATTAGTCATGTAACTTTTCTCATTAAGTTTCGATGCAATGTGTACAATAATTACAATTTTATAGACAACAATAAAAAGCAGTATACATTTTTTTAATTTTTAAAATGTCCCATTTTTATTTTCAATATCACGCACGGAAAATACCTGTATCGTTTTATATTGTTTTAAAAACTTTTGTAGAGTTCTGTTTCTATGGACTTAGTTCTCACTTGACCAATTTCAGTAAGCGACCAGATTCTTATTTTTAGATTAATTTAATTTGTTCACCTTTAATTTAATTCAACTATACACTATTTTCAGGGGGTCTAACTCGCCGGTGATAAGGTCTTTTAGGGCACAGCAGTCCTCAACTGTTTGATGTGCATAATTCATTCCACCTTGCCTCAAAAAATTGACGCATGCAATGGCCAGCCTTTCCTACGGGGCTATCATCTTCATTAAAGGTCTCGCAATTGTTAAAGATTTGTCTAACGTCCGCACAAAATTCTTCCTTTGATTTGTAACTGAAAATATTTAAAAAGCATTCCATTAGAAAACACAATAACATATTTCCTCTTCAGCAAATACACACACTTCATTTGATATTTACCTGGTACACAGAAAGCATTACTTGCACATTAAATGTAAATTTTATAAATGCATAATTATTCTAACCTGGGTATTAGTTTCAACATATTTGCTGTTTGTTAACAATTTAGCAGTTTGCAAATTTTTAAAAATATTAGGAGCATAAATAAGCATTTCTTTTATCAAAAATGTATTGTAAAAGAATGATACCTCATGCTTTATTGGAAGTATTTATCCACCACTAGTCACTACTTCGCCTCACTGTTCTAGCAATATATGAATGCTGTGCTGGACGAATGATTCTTTTTTAGAAACTATTTTCATTAGATATGAAGTGTCACTCAAATAAGTCTGGTGCTATTATTTCAAAAAAGTAGTAATTTAAAGGAGCTATGACTGGTGAATACGCCAGATGAGACAAAATTCCCCGATTGAGTGTTTCCAAGTACATGTGAAATAACTAGGTGAGCATGTCCAAGCATGGCTAGGTCCCAGTTTGCTATAGTGTCTATTCTTTGGGATATCGCAATAGATTTGTTTTTCATTACTGATAGATTGAAGTTGCAAAAACCACCTTCTTGATTGTGCCTGACAAACACCATCTCACATGTCAAAAATTATAATTTAATGTGTGTCAACTTTGCTTTTGAATCAATCTAATGATCTTAACCCATTGAGGACCATGTCCGTCACCTGTGATTGACCCTGAATTTTTCATTTAGATCATGTCTGCTACAGTTGACCGACAGCGTAAAAAATTATAAAACTTAAAGTTTACATTCTGTTGAGAATATAATGAACATTTCTTTGATTTTTATTCATTACATAGTTCTATCATTAATCTTTATCATATGAGATCAAATTACATATGTATTTTTTATTGTCCAAAGTTAGAGCAAACATTTGCGTAAATTAACATAGTCTAACTTCCAAAACAATTAGATTTATGAAACAAAAAATAGATGCTAATTGGGCGATTTGTTCCTTTCAACTTAAAATACGAGAGGCCGAGCTTACATATATTAAAAATGTGCAGATAATATATATTAATCATTCAGCTGGGAAAGAATACAATCTGTGTACCATATACACTACGTCCATATGATAAAGGTTTTTGCATTTTAATAGATTTTATTAAAACATAGTTAACATAAAAACGATTGTTATTGGCAGGCATCACAAAATGTGACAACTTGTTAAGTGATTTTTTTGGCCATTGTTTTACCAGATTGTCTTATTTTTTCATAACATGATTTACAATATTTTTGCACCTCAGAGATTTTTCCAGATTGGTTTTAGTGGTTGTGTCGATTTCTAGAAGTTGTTACAATACTGTCTTCTTCTCAGCAATTTGTGTGATGTTCTGCTAATTGTTTCCTTAATTCGGTAGTACTGACCTCTTCTTGGTCAGATAAATCAGCTGACTACTACGCTAGTTGAAAAGTTCACAGAGTGACACCTATGCTCCAATAGTTGAAATAAATATACGACTGTATTATGTAAAATTTCAAATCAATATGTCATGTCACAACAAAATATTGAAAGTAGACGTGTCACTATGAAAAGTGCTACTATTGAAGAAATGATTAATTTTACACATTTCAAAGCTACAAATTATAGACGATTGACCAAACCTAAAATTGCCGAGGTGCCGAGTGGGATGTTCTCGACTTTTCGCCTGTATTCAAAATAGTAAAACTGATTGTATATGTCGACTCGAAAGTATGGAAGAGATTTGGGCTAATTACTACGATCCTCAACTATGACAACAAACTGCCGAGAGGACGAAACCCAGATGTTCAGCTCAAAAGCAAGCGAAGGGGTTTCAATCATCCACGAAGTCCATCAATTGTTTGAGATACAAAAGGATTGTAATAATTGGTTACCTTTAAACAGGTACTACTATAAGAGGAGAATATTATACAAAGTATTTGGACCAACTAAACAAGAAAATTATGAGCAAAGACCTGCTTTGTGGAAAAAAAATCCTCTATCACCATAACCATGACGTTTCCAAACCAGCGATGTTGTAAAGATGAAACCGATTGAATTAAAGTACGATTGCTTGGGCCATCCACACTAAGTCACGAGGTCTGGCTCTTCACAGCTTTCATCTGCCCCACACTCAAAACCTTGCGGTATGAAAAGTGTTCATCAAATTATTGCAGCAGTAGATGAGTAGTTTAGAGATACTGTGGAAAATAACTTTACCGATGGAATACATGAATTGAAGAATTCTTGGAAAAAGTGTTTTAAACTTCAGACTGAAGAACTGAAAAATAGTAATTTTTACGAACCATAAACTCGCTTTTCCATTTTTGTTCAGTGAACTTTTCAATTAACGTAGTGTAATGTGTAGTTTTAACTTGCATTCTGATTGATTTTCAACATTTACGACTTCTGTTGAATGCCCTCTTGATAGAATTAGGATGTTCCATTTATCTTTTCATTTTAAAATGTTTATTCCTTATTAAATTTTTTGCAATATTTTTTCATTTTATCAATATTACTTAATGCGGATTTTATTGTTGATTTGAATGCAATGTTACTGATAAACTAGATGATTTATTGATCAATTATTTTGCAGTTTCCAAGCTTGTCAGAGTATAGCGTGTGCACTTTATAGAATAAATCTCTATGAAATGGGCTTTACATTTTCTTTTTCCTAAGTTTTTCCCTGTATTCAGGAAATTACGTTTATGGCACATAAGTTTTTTAAATATTGACTAACTATAATGGGGGCACAAAACAGGATTCTTGGCTGAACTGCAATATTTTTTAAAATTAATTCCCTGCTTGTTAATAACTGGTTATATTATAAACAAATGATTGGAGGAATAATTATTGTTTCTGCAAAATGTACGATTTTCAATAACAGTAGAAATGGACATGATTTTTTGCAAACAGTTGCATATACACAGGATCATAAGACAAATAAAAATATATTCCTGGTAGTTTCACTAATCTCATCCATAGAATTAGCCTAAAAAAATTATTTGTATTGCTTTTAGTTTGTCACTGTCTACTTTGCCAAGAGCTGCATACATTCACTTTCTAATTGCTGTGATGCATACAAGTTTGTCTCCTGCAATTTTCTCAAAAAAAAATTCTGACACAAATAATTCATAGGTTTCAATTGCTGTGTCTAAATTTATATGGTGTTTTAGACTTAGAAACTCAGGGTAAAAGGAACAACGTTTTGCCGATTAGTTCACTTTAAGCCATGAAATCTGATCTAGCGGTCCAAAAGTAGAAACAACGAAGCTAATGTATTGATATTGGTAGTGAAGAAATTTCAATCTCTTAGTGGTACATACTGTAATACCTTCCATTCTAAGCAGTGCATGTGGCCTGACTGTACTCAATATGTTAAGCGATATGAATATACTGATTGAATTACTGCTTTGTATCTGCATGTGCTTCATTTGGCACCAATTTTCATCCAATTCTGTGTCTTCGTACATTTTTGTGCTTATCTCTACATTCTTTATAGTCAATGACAAATGCACCTCTCCCCAACCCTTGACCCATTCATGGCAATTTATCTCAGTTAAGCTGGCACACCATATGCTTCTACAAGCTAATGATGCACCTCAACTGCATATTTCTCTAAATTAAAGCAGTAAATCTAAAGCGCCTACAAACGATGCTTATTTGGTTCAAAACTCAACATTTTTGTACGAAAAAAACTTAATTGCTAGTGATCTTAAATCACTAATATTTCAAAATTATGTAATTACCAGATGTCCAACCATATGATATGACTTATTTATACTCCTACTAAAAAATAATAAAATAATTTTGCGTAATTTACGACAGGACTCTTAATCCAATCTACTGGCTATATCTACTCTTAATGTTGTTACATTGAGATGTACCAATTTGATGGTAACTGATTCACTGCCTACTTTTTGATTACAAAAACCGTAGCACTAAGGGAATTATTTAAAAATAATTACCACTATCCTGGTTTGAGAGAGACAACTCACAATTATACAAGACTTTATCGGCCATCACCAATTGATTGGTCTTACTAAATATAACTTGCTTGCTTTTGTAGGTATTACGCATCACAAAATTTTATATTTCATATGCAATAAAAGATGAGCTGACAGTAATGCATCACTTTTGCCTAGAATTTTTTACAATGCTGTGTTTCAGGTAAATATCAATACTTTAATGTATACTTTTGAAAATGTGTTTGAATAATAATTAGTACTTACTGGACGTCTTGCAATCTTTTTTTGATAGTTGATAGATCCATAGGACTTTTTATAATTTTCTTATACGTAGGAAACTGTTTAGTGTTAACTGGTAGAAGAAAGGGCCATGCATCATCATGACATTCAAGATCTTCTAGAATTGCCTTACAAGGAGCCAATTCTTTAAGTAACTTTTTTGGAATGCCTCTGTCCTTTTTTGGACCAGATGGAGAACCCACATTCAAGCTTGAATTCGAAACATCGCTCTGATTGCAAGAAATTGTTTGTTGGTGATTTATGTCTTCGTTTGTTGTTGCAGAACTATGAGACGGGGCTGGACTGAACGGTAAAGAAATAATTTGTATACGTTAATATTGTACTAAACAAAAATCCACCTACCTAGAGGGCGGATGATCTGACGATTCGCTTTCTCTTGCTTGCTTGTTTTCTTTCTTCCGAGACGGCTTTTTCTGGGGCTTTTTAGATATACAATTAGAGCAGTACCATTTTCCCCGTGGCACTTTGGCCAACGGGGGTCTCATACAGTCTGTATGGTACGCTCTGGGGCATATTTCACATAATATTAATTTAGTAGAGGTAGTTGATTGTTTTTTTCCACACACTATGCAATTTCTTTCTCCAGTTGCTTTATTCATACATTCATGGCAATACCTAGAAATGAATCATTTACAACAAAATTCGCATTGGCACCAAGATCAATTTTTTGTTGCAACCAGTTAAGTCATTATATACTCACCAGTCTCCTTCGGGGATATTTTCCATCTTTGGTTTAAAACAGTAAGTATGATAACCTTTGTCACAGCCATCACAGAGGAGCAATTTATCTTCATTGTCCCCGCTGTTACAGAACTGACAATTCTGTAAAGAAAGAAAGTCATAAAATAGCGCGTTTGATACTTTTTCTGCATATAGTAAATATTTTATTTTTGTAATAATTTTAAGACCCATGAGATAAAATGCATGTGTCTGTATTTCATATATTTTAAAATATACACATAGTAAAAATATGAATTCTTATATAAAGCAAACGGGAATACCTTTTAGAAGCTATAAGATTGATATACCAAGACGGATGTTTATTACATATGACACTGACAACAAAAGGTATTGCCCGCTTACTCTTATAATTTTATAAATTTCATTTACTATTTGCAAAAATCTGTTAGATATTAATAAGAAATGTGATTATTTTGCAACCATTGAAACGATAAAAATGCAGTGTTGAAAGAACGTGTTTTAAATTTTTAGTTGAAATGAAAAATTGCATACTTTCAATGGCTTCAAAAAGGTTGATAATGAAAAATGATACGTGTAATTGGGATTAATAGTGATTTTTATTCCTGCAATAGCATTAGTTGCACTCAGCCAGGGTAAAATTAAAAATAAAATTAGTGGGTTAAAGTAAACAATTGTAATGCAGAGTTAAAAAATGCTCATTGCATCCACTATTAATAGTTTGGGTCCAAGAAAGGAAACAAGATTCACGGAAAGAAATGGGATTTAAATATTAGGTTGAAGAATTGTATTCATGTGAACTAAATGAATATAAAACAAATAACAGACGTCGTTTAAAAATACCAACCTAATGGCTGTATTATGGTCATCACAAATTAAAAAATTGCATAAATTCAAAGACAATAGCCAAACGTATGCTTAGATATGCCGACTATTAATTTAGTACTTAAAGTATTACTTTTGCAACTTTGATAATAGATAAAATCTGGGTATACTTGACTAATAGTTTTACAGCTTGGGAGCTATTAGTCACTTATGTTAGAATTGTTCCTACTATGGAGTGAATTTTATGATCAAATGTGAAATATGAAAACCTTTTCTATTAAAATGGTTGCCGAAAATTCATACTTCATAAATAATATGCGATACATGTTGGCAATTAATTATGTAGTTTGGCAGTTGTTATTTTTATAAATAAAAGAAAATAATTCATTTGATGCCCGTTTGTGATAATACAAGTTTTTTAACATATTGAATGACAATACAGGACATATAGACTACATGAACTAATTGAACTGAAGAGCCGCAAATGACCTATTACAAGATAAAGAAAAGAAAACTGTTTTTGAGTTTTTAAAAAAACAGTGCAGATATTTTCATTAACAGAAAAAATTTAAAATGACTTGAAGGTTGATGTAATTGATGGGGATGAGATATTATTTACCTATCCTCATAAATTAGTTAAAAATGAAAAATATTTTAAATACAGTCACCATGAGTATTCTAAAGAACTTGCATGCTCTTTTAATGCATGCAAGTGAGCATGTCCGAAAGGTTTACATGCTTTTTGTAGTTTAATTAAATAGAAAAACCATATCGCAAGCATAATAAAACTTGTATTTCATTTATTGTGTCGCAAGCACATATTACTTTTGCAATTATTGAAAGTAAACCTTGTGAACGTATAAACTAAGATTCTAACCTTTGAAAATATAATTCACATTCCAGTTTTTCTGTACAAATATGTGTTGTACAAAGTATCTTTAAGGTCTAAAACCAGCTAACTAAGTGTATAATGTTAAATTAAGAATAATTTAATGTAAGCTTAATTTAATTTAATTTTTTTTTTGTTGAAAATTGAATTGTGACCTAAAATTAATACTGATCTAAATATTAGTCATTTCTAAATTTCATAAATTCTGTGTCCATATAAATTCATACAACAAAAATTTTATTTTTGCAGTTTTCATCCCTAATAAAGGAAATGGAGATGCAACTAAAGTACAGCCAATTTAAATTCTACTATTAAAATGCAATATATAGTTCTATTGCACAAACTTATTAACATTGAATAATTAGGTTAAATGTGCAAATTGGTGTATTGTATAATATAATACACACCAAACAAAAATAAATACCAAAAGCTCAATATTTACATTACCAAACATTTCAATGAATCGTCATGGAAACTTATTCTGAACTGATGTTTTTAACCGAAATCCTATTAAATCCAGTTAGTGGAACTTTTGTTATGTTTTTGAAACATATTCTGGTGCACTGAAATAATAATTAATGTCTGCTAAATATAATGCAATTTTGATTCTATTCTTGTCCTTCAGTTCAAAATACATATATTTTATAAAAATTCGCATTTGCGATTTTCCACAAGCAACATTGAAACAGGAAAATGGTGTTAATGATGTAACTCATATGTCTAATACACAAAAAAATATATGAAAACAAACGTTTCATAATGATCCTTTTATTGTGCGGACGACTACTCTCAGTCTGTTCAATCATAACATTTTGGTTCATTCCATTCATTATGCAGCAAAAATGCCGTAGAATACATTGAAATTTAGCAGAATCCACTTAATATTTTTAATACTTAAACAGTTCTCATCACATTACAACTATACAATCAGTCATTAACTATACCAGACAGTTTAAAACATAAACATATATTTTATAAGCCTGTACTAATTCTTATTTATTATGGGCAGGTCATGTAATTTTATGTAACATTTGAATTTTTTAGTATGCTGATTTTCATATTCTGTATACTGGTTTTTTCTTGGTACTGTTAGCATTAGTGTTATTTGTTTGTTGATTCTATGGCAGTTTTGCTTTTTCGGCAGAATTTTTCAGTAATTTTTAATCATAGAAAGGGAAAGTGCTAAACTTATTAGTTACAAAAAGTGACAATCAATTACACAGCTTTAACTTTGAAAATTATATTTCTAGCGATGAGAGCAATCCTGGAAAATAAACCTCCAAAGTATTCGGAAAATATATTTGAAAATAGAGGCTTGAATGCTGGAGGAAGATGACCTTAAGACTAATCAACCTCTGCAGAACATTGTAATGGTTCTTTTTGTGTGCAAAAAATACACAGTCTCTTTTTCGGTTGGTTAGATTATGTATACAAGACAATGCAATGATGGCTGGACTATGTAAGTATATTATTCATAATACGAACAAAACAAACACAAATACCAATGTAGATCTAAGCCTAACAAAAATCTGAAATTATAATGAAGAAGGGAAAATTTAATAGAATTATAGTTTTAATGGGCTATACAGTGAAAACAACCTCAAAATATCCCTTTGTAGAGACGCTTATATTTAAAGATATATGAGAAGCGTTGATTTATTCAAATCTTAGTGTTGACATTTTATTAAAAACTCATTTTTAAATGAAAACTCTACCAGACTTTGTAATAGAACCAATGCAAAATTTCCTCAGTATCAACCCCATAAACAAAGCCCAAGGAAGGACCCTTGAGAATATTATATTTATGTTGTTGGATCTTTGCTTAGGTATTTGATACCATTTGTGTTAAGGCAAGTTCTGTAATGGCATCCATACAGACCTTTCTTATAAAGAAATTTAGAGTTCGTTGCATTATTCATCCAAACGGATGATTAAAGTTGAGAGAATAATCCATTTTAAAAAATGGGTAATATATGTATTGGCAAAAGGATGATATCTTATTTGAAGTATAGATACCAAGATACCAAGGAAGTTTGAATGATATTAATGATGCCAGCAAAAATAGCGGTTTATAAAAAGTAGAGATGGAATAACTTCTGTTCAACCAAATAATAACAAATATATGAAAATTAAGCACATTTGCACATACAACAGGATTTTAATTAAAGTATCATTAATCTTAATTGCCAAAATAAATGAATCCGATTGCAAGAAGACAAGTAACGAAATCCAAATTCAAATAATAAGAACTCCAAGAGTGGACCCAGTAAGTAAATCAAAGAGAAATATGGTGCACTGCATCCTTTGGGTAATTGTTGCATCAGGAAAGAAAAGATATTCCCAAAAGCCTAATCAAGTCTGCAGCTCGAAGAAAAGCGCAAAAAGAAAATTGTTAAATTTGTCAGGTTCCACATCACGAGGGTGAATGATAGAGCAAATTCGACATGTCCGTATGAGAGTTAATTAATTTCCAAAAAAATTGTATCTAAGCAACAGTGCTAGAGACAGATCTGCCAACTCAACCAGATTTGTTTCTGTGAGTAAATTTGAAGGGCAAGGCAGATGATCTTGGAGAATTGAAGCAATGAAGGAAAACATTAACAGTGAATTTGCTGCCATTGACAGTAACATGTTAGATTTTCAAGACCTTTTGTGATGCGGACTTGTCTTGCAATGATTAAGTCATATTTAGGTTCTTACCGCTCAACTTCACAATGTTTTCCTGAGTTAATCGAAATTTAAAAAAGTCTGACCGAAGTGGTCCAAGATGTCCATCTTGTATTATAGAATGATTTTGATATTTTTAGTTTTATATCTAAAAGGTTCGCTTATGAAAACATCTGAACACCTTTACCTAACTCATAAAATAATTGAAGCAATAAATTAAACATCTTGTAACATAACCATAATTATTCTTTACAAAAATGAACCATATGTTGATATTACTAATAGATTGTCGACAGAAGAATAAGCAAGTTAAAATATTGTGTGCACTAGCAATGATCACCCAAATATTAAAAAAAAATACTTGCAACAGCCCAATTGTCCTCCAAGTCTTGATTGCAATATGCTAAGAAAATTAAAAAACTCGTGACAAGATGGATGCTAAAGTAAATATATTGGAAACAAAATGAAACTTTTTGGTTCAAACAGTTGCTCAAAAAATCAGAATTCCTGTTATTTGTGCACTGGCCTTTGCGAGGATTGAAAACATAAGATAAAATTGCAACGATTGGCAGAATTTATCAGCTACAACTCGTGCTAGAAGGTTATAATCGTGCTTTTGAAGTGATTTTCTAACGTACTAATGGACGATGCCACAGCACAAAGTATGGCTTAAAAGTCATTTATAGCATAGTTAAAGTTCAAGTTCCCCAAAAAAATATTTGGCTTGATAGGTAACATGTTGCTGTGGTAGAAAAAGAAAGCTGCTATAAAATGTTCAATAAACCAGAAAAATTACCTTAAAATGCTTGAAAATATATTGTCGTTACCCCAATTATTAGGTCATATTTTAGAGAACCTGAAAATTGTATCTATCCTGATAACGAATTTACAGATTGACAATAGATTTTGTCAGGAATCGTTTTGTTATAAAATGCATTGGGCCTAGTAGTAAAAATAAACCAGGCAACACTTTTCTCTAGATAGTTTCTGAATGAAACAATGAGAAATTCATACCATCGTTTAATCAACACCAGTTACCGGCATTTTGAAAAAAGCAAAAAAGCTGTAAATTCCCTAAAAAAAAAAAGGATTTCCACCATATGCTAACAATAAGAGTTGTATTCAGCCATGCCCTGGTCAGAGAATAGAGGGAATTACATATTATATATTAGATATAATGAGAACTATGATTAGGAGCATAAACCAGATTCAGTTGTTTGATAAAAAAAATAGTGCTATCAGTATGTTATGATTAAAATTTTCTGCGGTTATACATCGTAAGGTTGGGCCTTGAAGTATTCGTATTTTGGTATAAGACATCATATTTTAAGTGTCTTTTGAGCCAAATAAGCATCATTTGCAGGAACTTTTGATTTATTTTTGTAAAGGCTGCCGTGTACAAAAACTTCAAATTGGAAGATTGATTGGACCAAGATTCATGTCAAATCCAATTACTCACATTAGACGCGACTCGAACACTAATTTCACAATGTGAAAAAATCATAAGAAATGTCTGGCATAATTTAATGATATTTTTACAACGTATACTCACTGATGATGAGAAATGGAT